>CABFWB010001628.1:71380-149648 GCA_902151455.1 Timema bartmani
TTTGTGTAATTTGGGTTCTTGAGAGTTATAGGTGTGACTGGTCTTGTTGAACTCAAACTATGACTCTCTTTTATTAAAATCCTACCTAAACTATTTAAAATAATATAACAAATAAATGTACCACCATATTATTAGTTAAACCAATCAAACCAGTATAAAACTTTGATTAGGAGTAATTTGTGTGATAAGTGAACAATAATTGCTAATTCTAGGTCAAACCATTTAGTAGATCAATGGAAGACAATGTTATATTTAGAATGTCACCCATTGGAGGCTGTTGCAATGCCTTGAAAACATGCAATTATTCATTGATATTCATCCCACAGTTATTTAATCCTCACCACCAAATATATAAAAATGTTGTCAGAAATTTAGAATATTTGTGGTTTAAATATTATTTAATAATATCAAGTGAATATTTTTAATGTTGAGTTTCCCAATTTGTGATAAAGAGTTGAATAGTAATGAATCATTGGAAATACAATTCGAGAGACATAATAAACACATTTGTTTGTACTTACATTGTTCTGTAAACTTTCATTGTTTCTGGTAAGTCTGCTTGCCTTGTCATCTTGCTTACTTTCATATTTTTATTTAATTCAACTGTCTGGTGCTTTTTATACTGTATTTATAATTTGATTTAGTAATTCAAATAAGTAATCAAATTAACCTTGTCATTTCTCGATACTCTGAAAAATTCGAAATGTTAAATGAAGAACATTGCTTTATTTGGAAGAAGGTACAACAAAGGTGTATCAAAACATGGGAAGTTGTGTTACTTGTCTCAAACTCCATTCTGATGAGTTCCGATAGAATGAAACCTTGGTCGGGTATTGGGCGATCACAATCACTTTTCTTCAAGAGGCCTCCATTAACTCTTTGTACAATGGCAGCACTGTAAAGTTTGAACTGTGATCTTATTTTCACTGTAAAAGACATATTGTGTTTGTCCCCTTTTATATTATGTCTCTATTCACCTTTCGTGTACTTTATTCAAAAATATAACAAAATACCTCAAAAATAGAAAACAGGTTTTCCTTAAAGAAATAAATTATGATCGTTTGTTAATCATTTATTTTGTTATCTGTGAAGGCATACATGAAGTCTTACTCATTGCTGTGGCTTGTAGTGACTTGCTTGCTCTTTATAATTAATAGCAAACATCACATTGTTTGTCTAAGTTTTGGCCTTGTGGTGTTTACATCACAATTCATGCACTGCCACTTGATGTTAGAAGTATAATTGTGTCAACATGGTACATGTTTATTGTGAGGTCAATTATTATAGACTGCCCCATTGTTTTGGGAGCAAATGATGGGATTTCATTTATGTATATAAATCCTATTAAATTTAATGTTAATTATTAATTAAGTTAAAAGAATTAAACCAAATATAATTTGATCTACATTGTTTGTTTGGCTTCTTTGGCTTTTAATTCTAGGGCCAGGGTTTATTCAGCCTTTTATTTTTTAATAAACATATCTCTTTCTTATTTGAAGTTCCACACGCACATTTAACATCACACTTCAATTATAACGGTAGAATACTGATACTGGAAGTTTATTTAAATGAGTTTAAAAATGACACCTGGACACAGGAAATGAACCCAGGACCTTTGGCTTAGCATGCCAGTGCCAGGATTCGTCCTACGCTCAGGGTCATTCTTCACTCAAAGCTTAATGTAGATGACGATTACACACGTGAGTGAAGAATGCCCCTGAGAATAGGACGATACCTGGATAGGTAAGTGGAAGAGCATTGACATAGTAAACCAAAGGGTCTCTGTTTGATTCCTGTGTCTAAGTGTCATTTTCCAACTATTTAAATTAATTGAAATGTGGTTCCTTCCAAACGGACATTGCCATAGTCACAATGATTTACAACCTGTTTCTTGCTATTCATTGATACTGGAAGTGTTGGGTGTACCTATTGATGCAAATACAAAGATGTCTCCAGAATATCTCTGATTAGCAAAAAATAGCAAATAATCAGACCTGTTTTTCCAGGCACCCTAAAGACAAATGGGGCTATTGGCGCCTGATACTACACATGTGATGAGTGAGCTTTGCTATACTCGTATTCCCCTGCATACGCACCATGTGGAGACAATCTCTGTGTTCTCAACTATAGAGCCTCTTGGAGGCAGATAGTCATGTTCATAAGCACACTACCCTAGGGAAATTTAAATTTTATAGCTGTGAAAAATGAAATAAAGTTTTTTAAGAGCCTAAATAAGAAAGGGAATGACTAAATAAAATTACTATTAAAATATATATAAAATACTATTAGTTACCATACATACATAAGTGAATGAACACTCAACATGATGATAAAGCAGTATGTAATAATTCTTCATGTGAAGCTGGAACAACATAAGTTGCGAGAATTTTACAAGACAATATGAAATAAAATAAAATGTTATTTTGAATAATATAAACTATTGATGTTAAAGTGATAAATTTGTAGTACATAGACCTCAGGTAGATATTTAGAGTAGTAAAAATTTTAAAATCGAAAAACTTGCCAAGTAAAAACTTTTCAACAAAATTCGTCATGAAAATTAAGTTTGCGGTGGTAATGTTAGTTTTATCTGTGTGTTAGCTTTGAAAATAAATATTAATGTTTAGTAACACATAGTTTGTTTTTTAAATTTTGTTACTATCAAATAGTTTTACTAATTGGTTTTCAAAATCATATATAATAATTCTAATAGTAATAATATTTCTGCATATATTTAGAAAACGCTGATGTGGAGCTAAAAGGGATTGCTTACTCCTTCTTTCTCATATCTCCTGTTACACTTACACCTTTATCTACCCTCTTGTGTAGCCATCATATTCACACTAATGAGGCAGGCAGGGTTTTAGAGCAATTTACCACATTTGTGTGGAGGGAGATAAATAGAGGGTTGCTACGCGGCTGGAAATTGGGAGAGAAGCACTTAAAGATTCTGTAATATTGGTAAATTTGTGACATTAACTGCAACCATTAAATAGTAGGCCTTTATATAAAAGTAAAATTGAACCGAAGAACTGTTTCATGGTATATAAAATAAAAAGTCACTTGTATGGCATCGTGTATTAGCAATCATTATCAAGAACTCCTGTTGTACAGTTTGATAGGTTCACACAATTAATGGCTGAAACTGCCATGTAAAACACAAACGTAAAAGTATTTCACAATCCGGGCAACCAACTAACAAATAATATCCTTCAGTTAGTGTGATACGATTATATAACTTATCATACAAGAATCAAGCAGACTGAATTGAATACATGTCTTAATTCTCCCCCAACTTTTTTCATCCATTGAATATTTGGGTTGTGTAAAGATTTCCCCATCAAGGTCAAACCACTGTGCTATAAAAACCAATAACTTCACATGTCTTTTGAGCTAAATGTCCCCGGTTCAATTCCCGGCATGGCAAAAAAATGTATCATTGGTGATATGTGGGTTTACCCTATCACGGTGATGAATAACAGCTGGGGACTGGATGTTGTGCCTATCCTTGCCTTAAGTTATATTATAAGGCATATGAAGCTACGACAGGTGACAGGCCTAGCAAGTCGGTAGTGGAAAATATATGGCTTGGATAAAAAACTGACCCAGGCCACAGGCTGGAAACAATAATGAATGTAAAAAAATACATTTACATGAGGCTGCACATTGAAATACTTATAACACTAATATTATTACTATTACTAAATAAATTTAGTTACTATTACAGTAGAGTTTCAGAAACTCGACCTAATGCGGAGTGAGATGGTGTCGAGTTATTTAAATGTAGAGTTTTAAGAATGAACTTGCTTGCATAAGATGCATTTTTACTAAACAAGGATGAATCACAGTACAGTATCGAATATTAGAGGTACAGTTGTACTGTACTGTAGTATATTACAGAATACAGAAATGCAGTACAGTACTGTACATATAATATTGTATTGATTCGAATAACACGTTACTGAATTAGAAAACTAACAAACACAGCACTTGTAGAAACATCACAGCATGACTGTACCACTCGAGTTACACAAACAAACTTAGAGGTTATACAGTTGAATGACCTTGGATTGTGGTGACTGGTGCCAACAACTGTGTGCACGTGCACGTGCCGAGCTACACGGAATGTCGAGTTTCCGAGACGCTACTGTAATATATATTAATAAGATTATTTCATTGAAATATTTATAAATTAATATTATTACCATTAGTATTAATACTATAAACATTTCATTCTATACACCTCATATGAATGTTTAGTTATACTACAATTCTGCCCCATACATTAATTACTTTACCTTAACAATGGTACACAAAAAACATAATATAGCAAGTTTGACCCCTTTTAACTCGTGAACTGTGATGATTTTAAATCACTGAATCACTATTTATAGCTTAAAATTATACACTTGTTAAAATTGTGCAACTACATTTTGATGGTCAAATGATGTTATGTTGTAAAATACTGGATTTCCACCAACTAGTAGGTTGAGGTTTGAATCCCAGCAGGTTGCACAGAGTTTGTTTTCTGCCTAGATAGTTTTCCACTCTCCTGCACACAAATTCAGATACATTTCCTCAAAATTCTACCTTCCTTATCCCTACCCCATTTGTGTAAATATGATAGCCCAAACGGGTAGTAGGTCGCAAGTGAAAGAGAAATATTTTCTCTATAAATTAAAATTTAAGTAGGTACCTATTTTAAATATTTGAAGGTACAATCTGCTTGTATGAGAATGTAGTAATACAAGGCCTGTGTAGCCAAAAATGTAGAGGTTTTTTAAAACTACATCATTTGTGTGTTGTAAAACGATGTCTGCGAGCTTCTTAGAAATCTCACAAATATCGAGTCAAGTTAAATCTGGGTTCAATAAATATATAAGACTAAAACTTAACTATTTAAATTCAAATTCTTCATTTATTTAAATTATAAAAATATATCTTTGGAATGGCAACTGCACTAATATTTTTACATTGAAAAGAACATGGCTTTAAATATAATATCTTATTACTCATTCTAAGCTTGTGATAATTATTTACCGAAAAATTAAATTTGATATGATTTAAGTACAACCCTTCAAATGCCTTGCCACTGGAGTTGAGCTGTTCACTCGCTGCTGGGCTTGACACACTCCTAGAGAGACATCTACCTCCTGTCACATAAATAAGTTAGAGCAATATTAGTTTAAAATATGTACCTACACAGTACATGTTTACACTAGGGTGTACTTGAGACACTCTTTCACTATTTGTGTGACACCAGCCTTACAAGGAGGTCCATTTTATACCTTCTTTATCTCTGTCTCCTACTTTCTTCTCTTCAACTGCAGTTGCCAGTTGCTGTCCTTCAGGCGGCTGGCCTCCTTGGTCAGCTGTCGGGCCACACTCTTTAAAATACTGGAATTCTGAAATTACTTATCTAGTTTGTCTATCTTTACTCTCCCTTTCACCCTTCACCTGCCTTTGTCCTGTCAATAAGAAAGAGGGTAAAGAAAACTAAAAAACTTCTCATCTCAACAAGGTAAAGAGAAAAACTCTCTTCTAGTTCTCAAATATGTTAAAATTTTCTGTTGTGAGCCTATCATAAAAATTACTAAGAGGACAGCTAAATCTAGAGTCCCTTTTAATCAAGCCTACACAAATATGCTTTAAAAGTCATTGAAAATGAGCCAATGTCACATTTTCACACTTTTTTTCTATTAATAAAACTCAAAATTTAGGGTTCTGAAGAAAAAAAAGAGCCCTGTTGGAATCTTTAATCCTTATTTTACTGTGCACCAGATTTTAAATAACACATTATAGAGTTAAATATTTTGTTGGATCTGAATCTCTACACGGAAATTTCTCGTATAGCAGCATGCCATTGGCTTAACGCCTGCACACTATCGTCTTTGTTAGGTTCTCCCCCACTCCCTCTCCACGAATGAAGGTTCATTTACTCATAAGATACTCTCATTATTATCAGGTAATACCTGCATTGATGGGCACATGCTTGTTTAGTTTGATTTTCCTAACTCTACTGTCATCATTCCAGGATCATTTGTGTAATAAGATGCTGTTAGTATAGACAGGAAGTAAATATACAGTGAAAAATAAATTGATAAGATTAATAAGATGCTGTTAGTATAGACAGGAAGTAAGATACAGTGAAAAATAAATTGATAAGATTAATAAGATGCTGTTAGTATAGACAGGAAGTAATATACTGTGAAAAATAAATTGATCATTATCATCCCTTGGGTTGAACATAATATTGTATAAATTGTTGTTACCAATGTGATATTCCAACCTGTTCCTTTACTTTCTGCTAGGACTTGGTTTTCCTTATTCTAGTCCCTTTGATAAAGATCATCTGCCATATAATTTTCCTAACTTCTCTTAAGACTGCCCCAGTCCTTGGTATATTTAGAATTGATTTAAAACAAGGCTCACAATTATTATTTACCTTCCCTGCACCCTACTGTATTCACTGAGACACACAACAGTACCAACATCAAGTAAATGAATTTCCTGGCCCCCTACTGTATTCACCTGAGACACACAACAGTACCAACATCAAGTAAATGAATTTCCTGGCCCCCTACTGTATTCACTGAGACATACAACAGTACCAACATCAAGTAAATGAATTTCCTAACCCCCTACTGTATTCACTGAGACACACAATAGTACCAACATAAATGAATTTCCTGACCCCCTACATTATTCATTAGACGCTTGAGGGAAAGGTTGATCAATTCTTAATATGCTCCATACTTGATAATCTCCTGATTGGAAAGTGTATAGAAGTACACAATCCTTGGATCTTCACAACGCATGAAATTAACAATGATTACCGATACTAGAAACTCTCAAATAAAACCATAAATAAAAGCAAAGTGTAAACTATAAGATCTTGAATAAAGAGAATTAACAAGGTTTTGGAAGATAATTCTTATAGCAAGAGTTTTCGCAGCAATCTCTAAATTTTTTTAAATTTACACCAGATTGTGTTTGGTAGGCCTAATCTTTTAAGTGTTCAATTTTTAACTGTACATATTGTGTTTTAAGTTCTTTGAAGGATCATTAATTAATATTTATAAAAAAGATACAAATATTATTTCAATGTAAAATATTTGTAATTATTTGTTAGCCTTTTATTACTTTAAGATGGCTGTGTTTGTTGATGTAGAGCTGTTGAGTAGTACCGGTATTGTATATTATGGAAATAGATTATCCCTTGCGATCTAAAGTAAATATCAGTGTTTAATTGATTTTCTTGACATATTCTTGGGTTTAGCTCTCACTGCAAATTATTAAACATTAGTCCCGATTTCAGGAACACTATTAATTGCTTTTATTAGTAACACTGCCTAGTTTATACCATATGTCACCAGCATACTATTGTGAAATTTTACTACAGATACTAATTTTCGAGTTGTATAACTACATATTGATTTTGATTATCATGTACCATTCATGTTTTTGGTTACCACAGTCTACAAATGTGAATTAGCTTAGGCCTTGAATTGTGTATAGGGGCCCACTCTTTTTAAGGATGCAGCTGTTATAAAATTTTTGCAAGCATAATAAATTCAAAGTAAAAAATTAAACAAAATACAAAAATTGTGAGCTTTATATAGAATATATTTTAGGACATGAACTATGAAATAGGAATTAAATAAAGTTGTGTATAAAAATGTACTAGTAAACCTTTCTATATAGAAATGTGTCATGTTATTTTGTAAATGTTTGTATAGGGTATAATTATATTTTTGCTTGTATATAGTGTAAATACGAATATATCCCAATATTGCTTTATTGTATCTGATATCTGTGTATGATGGGTTCCCTCAAAACTTAAAACCTGTTTTAATCCTGTTAATAGAATAAATAGGTATGTTCAAAAGTTAAAAAAAAAAGTCTTCCCTATGACTTTGACACAAGCATTTACCTCGATATCTTCAAAAACATTCTGATATTCTGAAGTAAATAAAAACTTTGATAAAAGACTTGATGCACAAAAATACTTTCAAATGTTGGATGTTTTAAATCTTGTGATATTTCAAATGAATAATTTAGTTTTCATAGCATTCTTAGTTCTGACTTTTATTTCATTGTGTCAAGAATGCAGTTTTCCATCTGGTTCAAATACACCAAACCAACTGATTAACAAACGTTTTTATAAAATGTGTACATTATTTCTTTCTTTTCATTTCTGAAGTTAAAGGAAGTCAAATGTTTGCTATTAAATATAAATGTGTAATTTTCTTACGTTCTAACTTATTATAGTTTAGTTTCAAGTTTGTCTCAGGAAAAGTGAGTTTTGCACACCTTTAATAATAAATCACCTGTTTTGGTTCTTCCCTTTACTTGAAGTTTGATTACCGTACTTCTTTTTTTTTATAATAATATTAATCAGGTCATATTTAAGTAGGGAATGTTATCACGGTTTGTCAAGACACACATAAAATTTACAGATTGTTTTCATAAAGGATTCAGGAACAGCTACAAGAATGAAATGAAGGGAAAGAGTGTGGATTAAAGGTTAGTATGGCAAAGTGTGAAGTGATGGTAATGACAAGAAAGAGGGTAAGGCCTAGTAAAGCTATAAGGTTGGATGGAGTAGAGCTGATAAAGGTACAGAACATGTGATTGAGATAAAAGGTGGAAGTAGAGAGGATCTAATGAAAATATAACAGCAGAGAGAGTTGTTCTATAGGTGTGTAAGAGACCTGCTTTGGAGAAGAGAAGTGCACTTGAAGTGTAAGGAAGTGTTGTACAGGGTGTACTCTGTACCCATTGTCACACATGCAGCAGAAACATGGACAATGCATGTAAGAGAGACCAGGACAGTGGAGGCCATGGAGAGTATGTTAGCTGTCATGAGGAGAAACAAGATTAGGAATGAAGTTATCCAGGAAAAAGTAGGGGTACAAGCAGTACATGAGATAGTAGAGGAAGCAAGACTGAGAGAGTATGGGCATGGAATGATGGAAAAAGAGAGAGCACCAAAAAGAACGATGTAGTTGAAGAATATAGGAAAAATACCTCGAGAGAGACCAAGAAAGAGATGGGGGAGCAGATAACAGAAAGTGTGCGATTAAGAAGATAAGAATGGAAGCAATTAAAGGAGGAGGAAGAATGGTGGAAGGATAGAGGAAGATGGAGTCCTTTTACTAAACTGATCCGGCCACAAGCTGGAAACGGTTGATGATGATGATTGATTGATTGATTGATTGATTGATTGATTGATTGATTGATTATAAACCATGCTTGGTCACGATTCATGATTATGTATTTTTAAATTTAATGCCTACTTTCTAAATACAGGCTGTATTTGCACACAACTTAAAACACTAATTTCAGCTTGGAAACCAAAAAATATGTGATCATAGTTCCAAGAATGGTAATATTTGTCTAAAAGGTACTCTGGCATAGCTAGTAAATTATTTATAAATATTGGCCGAGATAAACCTATATGATTCCTTAAATATTTAGTCAATTGCAACTAAACACTTTGCCACAGTTACCATAATTTACTAGCTATAAATATCACCAGTTCTACACAGTTGAAAAATTGCCTAAGTCAACTTTATTGCTGTTCCAAATCACTGGGTGCCGTAGTAAAACCCAGCGGTAGTTAAGATTACTGTGAAAATATAAAGTTAAATGTAGTTTTTTTTACAGTCCTTATCCACTGTTTTATTACATCGGGAACCCTAATATAATAGCGTCCATACATTCACAGATTAAGGTTAATTATATATACATATTTTGATGCACAAATTAATTGTTATTTTGATGAAAAATTTCCACTCTTTAGCACATATTTAACTTATTTCTGTGTTTTTAAAGATTTCACACGAAACTGTCAATATCACAATCATCACAATATATTTGTTTTAGTATCGTGAAATATTGCTTGATTGAATTTACTCTAAAATGAGCACATACCTGCTAATGCAATTATTTGTGCTGTCGTTGCAAAGTACATGTGAAGAACAATACATAATACATCTAATATAGTTGTCTATTTATCACTTTTTCAAACAATGTTGTGTGTTTTTGTCGCTTTCCAAAGTGTAGTACATTGTATCCATTTTCTACAATAAACACTTTATTAGTAGATACCTATTCATTGACTCATACAAATAAAATTAGGTCTTCCATATTGTGCAATTTTTATTCAAAGTTAAAATTTGAGGTATTTATAGAATAATATTTAAAGTTGACTCTAGTCATGGCTGTTATTTAAAATAATTATTATTTTGCTCAACACTTTTTTTTTATGAATATTGTATTTCATTGTTTTGCTAGCTTGCATTTTTTTTATAGTCCAACACCTTATTTTATTTTGTAAATTTAATTGTTGCTGTTGCCTTAAGTAAATTCTAAAACTATTTACATAGCTCTTTAATTAATTCATGTAGTAGAATTTATTTTTTTCAATTAAAACATTTTACTAAATTTCATTTTGTCATTTTATTATTGTAATCGTGCGGCATGTTAATTTGAAAATTTACTGAAACAACAATTAAAAATATTTTCTCATGTCATTTTAAAGGTGGCCTTTATAAAATAGCAAAACACGTTTACCGTTATTATAGTTTTAATAAACTACTATAACATATTGTTTATTCAACTCGACCATTTAGTTTCAGTTGATTTAGGTGTAGACATTGCTTGTACTATTTTTAAAGTACATCAAATAGACAAAATGCTGTGAATACGATATGGGATGATTCTCACAGAATATATTGCTCATAGATGATAGGTGTGGTTTGCTTGATCTGTGATCACTTCAACTGCAAACAAAGTCTAGCTAATAATAGTCAAACCTGCTTCAGTGGCCACATGGCTTAAGGCGTCCCTTTCATGTTAGACTAGACTGCCGATGACACGGAGACCAAGTTTCATACCTCGGTCGGGTGTACTTAGGGTGGCTTTTCACTCTCTCTTCATACAAACTATGGTACATTTCCTCTAAATTCATCATTCCCTATCCCTAACTCATAAGCATAATTAGTACTTATGTGTATAACCTGGACAGATAATAAGATGCAGAGCTAAAAAAAAAGATAGTCAAAAGGTTTTCTCATGAAATTTAAAAAAAAAAAAGTTTAAACACATTTTTTATTAATTTCACATTTATGATTCCATCAAATTGTGATATATTTAAATTATTTACCATTTTGACTTTTTTTTAAACGCCCTTATCACCCTGAACCTTTTAAACCAAAATTATTTTATAGCTTGATTTATAAGGCTTAGTTAAACAAGCTTCTAAATTTATTTTAAGTTTGAATTCGTTTGGACATTATTTGTGTTTGTTTGAAAATGTAGGCTGGGGTGTTGTCCTCAAATTATAATCCAAGCTTGGACTATTTCACCCAAGGTTTGATGAGATTTCCAAGACTCTTCAATAAAAAGATTGTTCTTTATTGTTTTACTACAAATAAGAGTGGAAAAATCTAGCAAAATATCAGGGCCATACACACTTTAATAACTGTAATGGGATAGGGATCAAGAAGGTAGATTTTAGAAGAAATGCACCTGTGTATGCATAGCAGGAGAGGAGGAAAACATTAAGGTAAAACTGCCCTAAGTACACCCATCTTAAATTGAAACCCCAGCCTCATAGTCTGTGTGTCCACCGATGCAAGTAGTAAAATGTCCCTAAAGTTAGTTGGAAATAGCGTGATATTAACTCCATGGAGTGGGATGCCAGGCCACCTTTATCATGTTATGATTTCTGTTGGGGATGTTTTCACAAGACATGTTGTTATAAATAATTGCAGTTGTAAAACTTTAAACCAGATTTATTTAAGGGCTCAGCCATACTCACAGCCCGGGAGCCGCCGTGACCAGGATTCCAGAACTTCGAGCAATGTTATTTATATACAAGACCCAAAGTCGCGCATATATATATATAACAAGGTGTTGCTTGTGCGTCCTGGTCACAAGTACGGCTGTAGCCTAATTCCAAGCAAGACAACACAATAAAAATACAACTAAATATAACATTGTCTATAAAAACATCCCTCATAGGAATAGAATGTGGTATTTACCTGTAATTAATTTAAAATTCCTATATCAATATTGGATCTAGACACAAGTAACTTTTCTTTTTTTTTTCTTTCAAATATTTCGAGCTGAGCACTCTGAAAGCATTGTATATTATTTCGTCATATACATTTGTTATTATATAAGTGCATTTTCACTATATTAAGTTGTTAATATTGGAATTTTGTTGTGTTATGTGTAATTTATATTGTAAATAATATTAATAGTAATGAAATGAACTTAAATCATAATAGTGATTTTTCTAATTAATTTAATTATCCAAATGTAAAATGGGCCTACTGCTAAATTGCATAAATACCTACAATGTTTTGTCCAATGCTGAATTTTATTTTATCTTTCTTTGTTTATAATGGGTTTTTTTTATGGTTTGATGAATATATTTTGAAATTATTTGGAAAATCTAAAAACAATACATTATATTATGTAATATTTCAAACCTATGTTTTTACTTTTAATTTTGTAAAATATCATAAACTTGTAAAAATAAAACTTAAAAAAGTAATCTGACATAAAATATTTTAGTTTTATTATTTTACCAACATAAAAAGTGTTTGTTATTTTTGCCACATTATTTTATAAATATAAATAATTACAAGTTCCTTGATGAACTTCACAATTTATGTAACGTAAATAGAAAGTGGCTCCTAAGACTTATTGGAAGTTGGGATAGCCAACACAAGTAAAATGATAACAGTGAGGAATGATACACGTGGATGACACTTAGAAATAACTTGTTTAAAATTATAAATGTTAAATAACTATTTACTATGGTGAACCAGTTGGGCCATTTTTTGTGGTTAGTGACCCAGCCATTTTTGGTTGGTATCCCACACCTCCAACCACGTGGCTATAGTTATGTGATTTGGTAGAACTTTTTTTTTTTTGTCGTTGCGCCTTGCTACCTATTTGGGATGTATGAATTGATTTTGTCAGAATATAGTTATAAATTGACACTTGGATTGATTAGGTACCAATCCAACACCTTAGCCCAATTAATAGCACGTCTTTCTACTGAGCTAAAAGTACCAGGTTCGATTTCAGGCATGGCCGAAAATTTAACATTGGTGAAATGTGGGTTTACCCCTTCACATTGATAAATTGACGGCCAGGGACTGGATGTTGTGCATGTCCTAGTCTTAAGTTAGATTATAAAGCGTATGAGGCTACGACCTAGCAAGGCGGTAGTGGATATGACTAGAATAAAAAACTGACTCAGACCACAGGTTGGAAACAGTAATGGATGTAAAGTAAATTGATTAGGTACCCTTGGCATGGAATATAATTACTTTACCACTGCGATATATATGATTGGTCTCATGTTCAGGATCATTTATCGTTTAAGGCAAAGTTTCTGGTAGACATTTGAGATCATCAGCTAATTAATAGCTATCAACAAAACAGCCACTGTGACTCAGGGTTGGCATTCATGCTGCCGCTTGTACAGGGTTTCAACTCTACAAGATTGCATCACAAACAATAGATTGATATAAGTGTTTAGTGTGGATTATGGCCATTTATATGGTTTTCATTTGACAATAGTGGGAAAACTCACTTTGGCAGCTGCATGGACTAAGGCACTACTCTTGCAATAGACTAGACTGCCAATGACAGGGAGATCGAGGTTCAATCCCGGTCAAGTGTACTGTGGTGTTTTTTTCCCTAAATGGTTTCCCACTCTCTCTCCACACAAATGTGGGTACACTTCCTCTAAATTCAATTTTTCTTATCCTTAACCCATTTGCGTGGTCAGCACATAAGCTTATAACCTGAATGTGTAGTAAGATTCTGTGCTAAAAAAAAAGTAGGGAAATGACAATTTGATATGAAAATCAAGCCTGGAAAATTTGTAAAAGTGTGTCAGTATTTTACCACAGAGCTATTCAGGATCTGTCCTGTGCTTGGTCATTCAATCATCCCTCACAGCTTGAAGCAGAGTCTGTGATGGATAATTGAGAGCATAGCTTGTTTGACTTGGGCTGCCGCAACCACTTTAAACTAAAATAAAGCCATCCATTCAACTATAAATTATTGTTTATTACATTTTAATCGAAAGTTCCAGTCAATAGGTCTGATGGTGCCAGGAATACATCATTTGTGAAATTATACGATGACATTAAATGTAAACGTCCCGGTTGTTGTTTCTTAGTGTTGTTTATAAACAATTTCTTTATCAAAACATAAAAGTGTTTGTTTATTGAATATTGACTTTCAGTACACAAGTATCGGGTGGAGGATCATTTCACAAACTTTAATGTATCAAAATAAACACTTCCAACAATTTAGAAGCACACATGCTCATGTGAGTATGAAATACACCCTGATGTTTTAATTGGACTGAATAACGACGTAATCATCGATAATATATCAGAAATGAGCTCAGGATTAAATTTACTAACAATAAAAATATAGATAATTCACCTCACCCTTCAGCTTGCATTGAAACATAGCTTCGGCAGTATTTATAAATATATGTTAAGAGTCCAAGGTTCAAATCTTACAACCTTTTAAAAAATACAAACATATTTGCTGCGGTCAAAATTGATACCATCTTACTATATTAATATTGTTATTTTATAGCTATTGATAATATAGGGCCTATATTAAAAAGTAGATTTATGTTGAGACAGAGAACATAAAATATATGTTGATTATTTTGGTTGTAAAAGAAGTGTGGGGGGGATTGGCAGGTTCCAAGCAGCTCGGAGTACAAATATTACTGCCCTTTAGAGACGGGAATGAGATCTTCAGCCAAGGGCGTTAGGGTTGGTTTTCCATTCTTTCTCTTCTGTGAACACTGGTACATTTTCTAAAGATTGACAATCATTTTGTTTCCAAAAGTATAAGGCAAGTTTAAGTTGGTAACAGCTAATATTGAAGAATAGTATAAAGATGTTGTTATCTGACATTTTTTATGTATGAGTCACTCCTGTTGATAAACTGTCGACTGAGGACGTTATCTTGTATCGGTTATCTTTTATCAGCTGTAATACTGATAATATTATTAAAAGATAATTTAATTGTAATTAAATTTAGTCACGAAACCCCCCCTCACATTGATTTCACATTTGCTTTGTGTAATATTTCATCAAATAAATTGTTATATACATTTATGGAACACATAGTTAGAATAAAAATTTGGATGTGCTTTAGAAGAAGAAAACAGAATCATAATTTAAAGTTGTGAAAAAAAATAGCTTGAAGGTGTGTTCAAGTTGTTATCTCTGAAAAGTCAGGTATGAAAAATTAAATATTGTTTGGTTTTAAAAATAATTTGTCATCAAATGTGGCTTGGTTCTTTGTCTTTAAGAGGGCAAAACATAGTTTTAGAAGAGTTTATAGGCTAAAATGGGGTGAAACACAAATGATACAGAAAAAAGTTAAATGAAACCATATAAAATATAATACACTGCTTCATTTATATTAACAGAAAGGAAAATATTAGTGGAATGGAAGTACACTATGATAAAAAAAAATGGCTCTGTTCAACTAAACACAAAAACTAAATGTATTAATAGTTAAATAAGAATGATTCTTTAAAGTGAATTATTTATTGATTTTATTTATGTTTCAATTGCATGACAAAAAGTAACAAGATAAAATGTACTTTAAAATATATTATGGCTTGAAATTCAAATTGCCGCTAATAACATCTGTTTTTATACTTCCATACCTATTTTTAAATATTTATGAAAAAAAAGTATCAATTCTGTCAGGGCGAGCAATGGCGTAGGAACGTGTGGGTACATGGGTACTCACCCACTAATTTTAACTGATGAATACATAATATCATTTGTACCCACTCAGACTATCAGACTATATTATTATCTACAGATTAAAATTGAACTATTTTATTTAATATTCTGAAAATTGAAAAATGCCACCTGGACACGGGAATCGAACCCAGGACCATTGGCTTAGTACGCCAATGCTCTAACCACTGAGCTATCTAGGAATATTCCCGTGCCCAGGGTCATTCTTCACTAATATTTTAAGGCAGAGTCTATGTTGAATCTATAATTTTATACATTTTATATATACATTGTTAGTGACATGAGTAAAAACTTTGTTTTAAATATGAGAAAATGTATCTAATTACCTTAAAAATAACCTCTAAATAACTTTTAAAGACACCCAATACTCAGAAATGTGTCCTGAGCTCCTCCTCCTCCTGAGAACCATTCACAAACATCCACATAATTTCATCAATAACTTCACAACTTTCCTTCCTCAAATGAAACATGCTGTTGCATCTCTGAGAAAGAGACCTTTGTTACATATTATATACATACATAACTAATCACACCGTTCTCTCATGGGGTAGGCAAGAAACTGTGAATGTAGCTCAATAAAACAGCTCCTCACTAACTTTCTCCACACTTCACTATCCTTGCATATTCCCTTCACTTCAACAACATCCATACACCAAGTAATACATGCTCTTTTATTCTTAAAACTCTTAATGTTTCTCTTTTTCACACATTCGTCTACAACATTTAAACCATGTCTTAGTTGGCCTACTCCTTCCTTTTGATCCACACACTCTACCTTCATGTATTAGCTTCATCCTCTCAACATGCCCAAACCAACGTAACCCACTTCTTTCACATTGATCTATTGTATTCCCTTTCAAACCGCACTCCTTCAGCACCCATTCAATACTGACTCTGTCCATACGAGTTTTTCCACATTCATTTCCTAGATATCTCATTCCAACCACAATCCCCTTACTCTTATTTTTCTTTTTGTTAATTTAATTAAATATAAACCTGCAGACATTATGGTAGGATGGGAGGGAACGCCAGTTAAACCAAATACTTTTCCATCTTTTGGGCAAAATTAATCTTATACTTCTCCAGTAGAAACCTTTAGTTTAATTTTCTACATATAACAATCTCAGCAGTTAGTAGTGAGCCAAATATAACTAAAACAGGACCTATAATATTTATTTGAAAAGTTTATCTTTAAATTCCACAATACTCATGACAAAGAGAAAATAAATTTTAATACCATTATGTGCAGAAGATTAAACCAAATGCATCTAATGAATTCATATTAGATTTGTTTTGGCCAAAAATTTTTTTTGCTATAAAACAGTAAAATAATACAGACCTAAGCTCATGTTCCTTCCATCCCAATCCAAGCGTGTTGCTATATGCAGTGTTATATGAGTGGTTTGATACACCTGGATCTGACCAGGCACTAAATCATCAAAATATTATGTATGTATTGTGGTGGTTGGATCAGATGACAGTTCTATTTTCAATCTTATATCTAAATGCAGTATGGAAATGGTCACAACAGAATAGAAAGGTCAAGATAGACTCAAACTGCCCTCCGTTATACTAATGATGATATTAACTTATCTTCCAGTGCCAAGCCACCATGACAGGTCGAGCAGTTCAGATCCTGCAGACACAGAACAACAATGTGACTCAGTTCGACAACGAAGCTCTAGAAGCCGTGTTTCTGCGGGAAGATGTCCGAGACAAGAGGGTCGTGGTCGTGTCCATCTCAGGAATATTTGGCAAGGGAAAATCATTCTTGCTCAATTACATGCTGAAATATCTTAACAGTCAGGTAAGTTCATTTCACTGCGTAGCCAAGTAAGCAAGTAGCAGCCCTAGGGCTTATCAGAGGCTTCAGTAAGTGCAGGGCTGATCTGTTCATCAGGTGAACCTAGGTGACTGCCCAGGGTGCAAAACAAAGCCGTAGCCAGGCCTACATTTCTGGGAGCAGGGGTTAAGGGGGATGGGCCCCCCCAAATGCCACAGGCAAAGAAAAACTCAAAATTTAAATGCCTATCAAAGCTATCTGAAGTTTATTTTTATGGTAATTAAGGGAGATATTTAAGTGTTAAAATTTGGTTGCTACTTATAAAATTAAACATTATCTCCTCCCTCCAGGTCTGAAAATTTAAATTTATCACTTCTTAAATAAAGGTAAAATTGCCGGCACAACCGAGAGAGATTTCCGATTATTTTCAGCATTATTGCCCCCTGAAAAGAATATTTTCCCCTGGAATAAATTTGCCCCCCTTTCTAGATTTATTTCACTCTCCTCCTATGTTTTCGATTAGCAAACGATTTAAAACAAACTCCAAATATATTCTAAAGGGAGTAAATTAAAATTTTAAAAATCCATCGAGAATCATTATAAATATCCTATAGGCATAGATCCATCAAGATTTCATAAAAATTCTGAGGGAAGACTCCTTCAAATAGAGTCGGGAGGAGTATAATTTTCAGTTCAGTTTCCAGGTGAGGATCACTCCAATAGCTCGAAGCAGTGTTTATCAAACTCTCTACAGTCACATACCCCTTTTGGGTATAGTGAAACAAATATATGCGAGCTTAAAGCGATGTTTCCAAATTTTAATCATATTTTAGTGGGAATTTATAAATATTTATTCTAAAGTTTATGTAACATTTTTGTGCTAAGTCAGGAAAATAAAGAATTATAAATGTCCATAACATCTCGTCAAAATATGCGCTGATTTGCTTAGCAAACTCGCTATTATTAAGAACTATTTAATGATTAGTAAAACTGATTGGTGTATTGCGTATACCCTGAAATCCTTCCTGTCCTATAGTTTGAGAAACATCCTCTTTAAAGGCATAAAATCGTCAAATGTTTGCCGGACGAGGACCCTGGAACTCTTTAGGCCTGGGAGAGAGAAACAAATTCCTCAAAACCCCTTTTTGGTTAGTTAACCCCCCCCCAATACACAAATAATGTTTCGCCACTGACCCAACCTGGATAATTTCAAAGATGAATTTATTTTCTTTAATAAAGTTGGAGGTTTAAAAATTTGTGTTTGGTCAAAGGTTGAGTCATCCCCGCCTACATAGTCCAATCATCATCATCATCACCATCAACTGTTTCCAGCCTGTGGCCGGGTCAGTTTTGTAAAATGCCTCCATCTTCCTCTATCCTTCCACCACTCTTCCTCCTTTAATTTTTTCCATTCTTCTCCTCTTTCTTGCACACTTTCTATTATCTGTTCTCCCCATCTCTTTCTTGGCCTTCCTTGCATTATTTTTCCTACATACTTCATTTCCAACATTTTCTTCTGCATCCTCTTCTTTTCCATCCTCATTACATGTCCATACCATCTGTCTTGCTTCCTCTACTATCTCATGTACTCCCTGCACCCCAAATCTTATTCCGGATAACTTCATTCCTAATCTTGTTTCTCCTCGTGACAGCTAAGATTAGGATTATTAGTCTGGTTTAGGCACTACTCTCGCAATATATACTGCCGAATTCAGGGAGATCGGGGTTCGATTTCAGTCGGCTGTACTGAGGATGGTTCTACTAAATGATTCTCCATTCTCCCTCCACACAAATGTGGATACACTTTCTATAAATTCTACCTTCTTAATCCCTAACACATTAGTGTAAATAGTACATAGGCATATAAACTTAACGAGCAGTAAAAGGATGTCCAGCCAAAGTGTATTTTAAAATTCCCTGATTTTTCCAGGTTTTCCAGAGCCAATTACCAATATTTCTAGTCAATATATAAATACTAAGATTGCAATTTAATGAAATACTATTTTTTGATACATACCCATTTGAAATTATCTCACACTATGAGGTGTTAAAAGGTATTGGCCCGAAGCCTGTCAGATAGCGTGATCTGAGCTAGATTTCAGAGAGATGATATTGTGACATTAAAAGATGGCTTTACACCAGTACAGTTTGAAATTGTTGTGAGACACATTATTTTTTAGTTTATTCTTTCTAAATCACAATCACTTTTCACACTTGCACACAACCATGACTCAACTTTGGATAAAGACACAGGGGAAAGGGGTGGAAAGACAACTTGAAAATCACATGTTGACCTTGAGAATTGAGATCAGCATGCTCAACTGGGACAACTGTTTTAAAAATATAGAACCAAGGTGTGGATTTAATGGAAGAAATATGTTATTTTTACTATTGTAAAGAAATGTTGTCTATTTTTTTAGTGAATATTTGAAAATTCCATAAATTTGACCAAATTCCCTAGCTTTTCCATGATTTTTCACTGATCAAGCAAATTCCCTGACTTTTCCCTATTTTACAGGTCGCTGGACATCCTGAGTAAGATGCGGTGCTAAAAATAATACAATGTAATCTAATGTAGGAAATAACTCAAAATGTAAAAGTCAGTTGTGGTAATATTCAAAGTAAATAGTTTTCTTTAAGCAAAATATAATTTGCATGCAATTTATTTAACCTTAGAGTATTTATGTTGTTAGAATTAAATCTACTAATATCATTAATAATCTATCAGATTATAACTAACTGATTTCTCAGGGTCAAGTGGGGTACCTAGCACCTGAGACTGCTCTTAAAATTAATTTAAAATCCCTCTTCACCAGCTTTTGTACCATGTAAAGACCTGCATTGGTAAAGACAAAACTAAACTTCACGCTCGTCTAATCTGGTTTTTTGATGATCTGTGAGTTGAGGTTCAAATCCTGGCTAGGTATGCTGAGAGTGGTTTTTCCTAAATTATTTCATGCTCTCCCCCTGTGCAATTGTGAGTACATTTCCTCTAAATTCTACCTTCGTTATCTTCAAAGTTATGTTTTTTTGTGAATGTAATTTTCTCTGTTAATTATATTATTGTACTCAATGTGTTTGTTGCGACAGTGCGATCCCCTGTGGTTGAACAACAAAACAGCCCCCCTAGAGGGGTTCTCTTGGGGTGGTCGCAGTAAACGGGAGACTACAGGACTGTTGATGTGGTCTAACCCTTTCCTCATCCCCCTACCTAGTGGAGAACAGGTAAACCACCATATTTATATCAAACCAAGTTAGGACTTTATCTTCACATTATTCAAATTTATAAAGGTTCTCTAAAATCAAACAAATAATTATAAAACACTTAATTTTTTTTTTTTGGTCTACACTACTTTAAATCTGTTTTATTTTATTTTTGAACAATGAATATTGTTGTTGTAGTTTGCTAATGCTCTGGATCTTGTATGTCTTCCATTCTCCGTCTAGGTTCCCAATAGTATTTCGTTAGCTGGGTTGGTACATCTCCTCGTATTTTGGTTATTGCTCGACACTGAATTAAGTGTTGACCATTCATGATCGTATCTGGTAGTTTGCACAGGATGCAATGGGGTGAGGTATAAATGTTTAGTCTATGATGATGTTGCATCTAAACAATCATGTCCAACGGTTAATTGGAATAGAGATACATCTTTTTATCGTGAGAAATCAGGAATCAGGTTTTTATGAGCCATTTATTGAACACTTTATTTTAGTTTGTCACTGCTATTTATTCTAAATGTATACCTACATGATAATAACTAGAGTTGGGTCAAATTCAGTATTTTACCAATCTAAATCTCAAAATCGGGCTGAACCATCAATAAGCTGTATAAGAGCTCTAAAATAAATTTCAATTCAAATGGGATTTTTAAAATCTCGGATCCATTATTTTCTAGAATCCTCAAATTTAAAACATCCAGTTTTGTTTTTGTAAGAGAGGGCGTTAAAGTTCCCCCAACAAAAGACGCAAGGAATATTTTTAACATTGAATTTTTTCTTGAAGTCATTTTTAGTTTTTATTAAAAACATTTGTGGTTTTAGGTTTTATGAAATGTATAAGACTTCAATAAGTTACTAGCACAGGCAATTAGGAGGAATAAAAATATCAATTAATAATAATACTTATCTCTCAGGGGGAATGTTGAGCCTCCATATCCCTCCCTCTACTCAATTTCTATGACCTTGTAGAAGCTCTTAAGATGATTTTATTAAAGGTTGGATTATTTTGTTTGCTATCTCTCAATAAGCATACATTATGATGTGATATCCAACTAACCAATTGTCAGAAGCACCCACAAGTGCCACTCGTCTGCTAGAATGATCACACACTAATCACATTTAGTTTAGAATACTTTTCACTCTGACATACTCAGTCTGCCAAAATGTTGATGATTAAGAGGGCCCCCTCAATAAGTACAAAATTGCCACACAGACGTTCACCCATAAAATAAATTTTAATTCTATGATCCATTATTTCAAAATATGGTTCACGCCAAAATAAAGTCGAAATATTCCAACAGGGCTCTTTTTCCTTAACCATAAAAAGTTTAGTTTTATTAATAGAAAAAAATTTATGAAGATGTAACATTAGTTCATTTTTAACAACTTTTTAAGCATATTTGCAGAGCTATGAGACTAGGATTGATAAAAAAGGGCTCTATATTTAGCCGTCCTCCTGACAAATACAGTAATTTTTTGATAGGTTCACAACAGAAAATTTTAAGATATTTGAGAGCTAGAAACGAGCTTTCCTCTTTACCTCGAGATAAGAAGTTTGGTATTTTTACTTCCCCTCTTCCTTATTGACAGGACAAAGACAGGTTGTAGGTGAAGGGCATAAGGAAGAATAAACTTAGAGAGAATAGTGAAGTAGTTCCATAAAATGCCACAGATCATTGTATTTTAAGTTATGTGGCCTGACAGTGATTAATACTTTCTCGCTGACCAAGGTGGCCACAAACTCAGGCAACTGCCTAAGACAGAAACATTTATAGAACAAATAACAAAACACAAAATTAAACTTGTTTATTACCCTCTCAATAATTGTATCCTGTAATTAGAGTGACCCGGTGCTTTTAGTACAAAGGAAAATGACTCCCAAAATGTAGGACTTTCAAGAAAAATGTGGACATAACTAAATAAAAGATCAAAATATACTTACACAAATTCACTTCATGTGTTTTATTGATAACCATATTACTCATTTTATTGTACATTCAAGCATATTTTCCATATTAACATATCTTATTTTTATAATTATATAATATAATTAATGTAATTCAAAATGACTGAAAATGGCACTAAATATACTGCCATACTGCCATATATACAACGTGTTTCTAAAATATTGCATCAAACTTTGGCAGGATACTCCTTGGATGAAATTAGAATAATTCTCATAAGCAACCTAGGGTCCATCTTCAATATTAAGGGCGGTATACACCCCTAAAGACAGAGCTAAAAACGACTGTTGTGGGAAATATTATGAAAACTGCTTAGGGTATTACAACGAATCTTTGTTTACTACTTATTGAAACCTTGATCATTAATAAACTAAATGTGCTGTTACCGTTACCCACCCCCATCATGTAAAAAAGGGGGGGTTGTAACACATTTTTTCTAAAATAAAATATGTCAGAGTAAGTATTACCAATTTTTACTTAAGATTACAAAACAGGGAATCAAAATTAAAAAAAAAGGTGTCTTGGAGAAACTGTCTAGCTTTCCCCGTTTCTGAGATAATCATGCATGTTTAATTTCAAAGACAAGTGTTAATTCCTGCCAGGTAGGGAGCCAATAAAGCTGTGTTGCTTCCCCCCCCTCCTTTCCCCCACTCTTATTATCACTATCTTCCCCTCCCTCCACGAGCAGACTGCATCAGTCCACACGACTTCACTGCATGTTGCGCGTATTACTAGTCAAATGGCAAAGTACACAAACGCAGAAATGACAGACATGGTCATGCTGTACGGTGAAGCTAGAGGAAACGCAAGAGCAGCTGCACGGTTGTACCACGATAGATATCCTGCGCGACGTCAACCTTATCACCGGACCTTCACCGATGTCACTCAGCGACTTCGTGAAACAGGTATATTTCAGCTACGAGGGGGAGCTGGTCACCCGAGGAATGTTCGCACTCCAATTGTCGAAGAAGAGGTACTGAATTATGTGGATGATAACGCGTCAACAAGCACACGTGCCATTGCGCATCAAACGAATGTGTCCAATTCCACAGTATGGCGTGTCATGCATGATCAGCTGCTGCATCCGTACCACATGCGCAAGGTGCAGGCATTGGGGCCAGCAGATTATGCTCCTCGACATGAATTCTCCGACTGGTTTCTGCAGCAGTGCGGAGTGGTTCCTGATTTCTCCACTATAATATTGTTTTCCGATGAGGCAACATTCACCAGAGACGGCTATTTTAATAGTACAAATAGTCACATTTGGAATGACGTGAACCCTCATGCAACTATCATCATGGGCAACCAGCATAGATTTTCTGTCAACATCTGGGCAGGCATTGTGGGTAACCATCTCATTGGCCCTTACCTGATGCCACGACGTTTGACTGGCCACATCTACTACCAATTTCTGAAATTTGCATTGCCACAGTTCCTCGAGAATGTACCGCTCTCCGTTAGACAACGCATGTGGCTACAACATGACGGTGCCCCACCTCATTTCACAAGAGCTGTGCGTGACTACCTCAACACTGCATTTCCTGCCCGATGGATAGGAAGAGGTGGGCCTGTTGCGTGGCCACCACGCTCTCCTGACCTAAATCCGTTAGACTTCTTTCTGTGGGGCTTTGTCAAAGCTTTGGTGTACGAGACAGCTGTTGAATCTGAGGAAGACCTGTTAGCCAGGATAGTTGCTGCATGTGATAAGGTTCAAGAAACTCCACGTGTTTTCGAAAGAGTACGCCAGTCATTGATACGTCGCCTCAATTATTGCAATAACGTTAGGGGCCACCATTTTGAACACTTGCTATGAATCTGCTTTTGAAGCTAGGAACTAAAACATGCAATAACTACAATTTGTATTTCTTAATGTAGCTTTCAATATTCCAGTGAGTGTAATGAATAAAATCCCACCCAAGTGTGAACTGTGTAAGCATAACTCACTAATGTAATAAATAGCAACACATCGGAGCTTATGAAGAAGGAAAAGTATCAGAGTTTCTTCATCATAACACACAAACCAGCCTTGTTTACCAAATGTACGTGATACATAGTCACACGTGCCGGTAAAAATGGTTAAACGACTGCATTGCGAAATAAAACTGCGATTCTGGCTGCCTACCTGGCAGGCATTTGCACTTGGCTCTGATCTCAAACTTGTGTGATTATCTCAGAAACGGGGAAAGCTAGACAGTTTCTCCAAGACACCTTTTTTGTTAATTTTGATTCCCTGTTTTGTAATCTTAAGTAAAAATTGGTAATACTTACTCTGACATATTTTATTTTAGAAAAAATGTGTTACAACCCCCCCTTTTTTACATGATGGGGGTGGGTAACGGTAACAGCACATTTAGTTTATTAATGATCAAGGTTTCAATAAGTAGTAAACAAAGATTCGTTGTAATACCCTAAGCAGTTTTCATAATATTTCCCACAACAGTCGTTTTTAGCTCTGTCTTTAGGGGTGTATACCACCCTTAATATTGAAGATGGACCCTAGGTTGCTTATGAGAATTATTCTAATTTCACCCAAGGAGTATCCTGCCAAAGTTTGATGCAATGTTTTATAAACACGTTATATATATGTATATATATGTATATATATATATGTATATATATATATAATATTTTATTTTCTATATATATATATTTTTTCTATATATATTATATAAAATATTTTATTTTCTGGCGTTTTCAGTAGTTTTGAATCACGTCCATAGTGTTTGCTACCATCAAAATATTTTACCCACTTTATTACATGACAAATTTTCAAGGTCTGAATATGCAAATAACACCAAAATATGACAAATTTATTTATTGTGTCAAAATAGAGGACATTTTATAATTTTTGAAAATTCCTTTCAGGCACCGAACAGAGGGTGTATATTAAGGACAAAATGTACATTGTTTAATATATTTACGAACTTTTCTGATATGTCAAGGAAACCAGCCAATTTTATTAATTTGGTACTTTGATCTAGAGAGTGAGAAACTAGTCCCAAGTACTACCTAAGTGCATCCTTGGATTTCTTGTCAACTTGTTTTTCTCCCAGGTGGCGGTGGTCTTAGTGGACACCCAGGGAACATTTGACATTGAGACGATAGTTCAGGAGTGTGCCACAGTGTTCAGTCTCAGTCTCCTTGTCAGTTCGGTGCAGGTGTTCAATCTCTCCCGCAACATCACCGAACATGACTTGCAACACCTTCTGGTAAACATCTCCTTCAAACATGAGTTGAAACTGTCGGGAACTAATTACTGTAACTGATAGATTTACTAATATAAAAACACAAATTTGAGATAACTATAACCAAGATGGCTGTTTTTATGGTGCTATGATATGTTTTTCTTAGACTGACTATAAATCAAATGTAAGGGTTTTAACTTAAAATATATTTAAAACAAAATTATGTTTGATATACTTCACAGCCTTTAGTTGAGAAGTATTATCTCCAAAGAAATATTTTTGATTTGGAAAATATCAGAAAATCCTCTATGTTTGTTAGTCATCGGGACCTTAAAGAATGTATGACCGTAGGGTTTTGATTGGAAAAACCTTTTGGAAAATACAACAAATCTTTTTGTGGTCAGTAATGTAAACACTACTATATTGTTAGTGTTATTTTATAGTAATATATTGTTAATATCTAATAAAAGTGACAGCTGCAGATTATATAGTCTGGTGAATGTGGATCTAGTAACTTTTTTAACTTTCAGAAAAGATTTTTCTATGAACATTAGACTGGAACTGTAATTTTTTTAAGAAAATATAATATATTGATGTGTGTGCCATAATTATGTTAGTTTTAAGTAATGGTATAGCTACTCCGCCAAATCTTAAAGTCCTGCCTCTTTTTAGGAGATATTTATACAATTTACTCTTGTCTTAAACAGTGACGTAGCCAGAATTTCATATCAGAGTGGTCATAAAGAAAGTTCCTCCCTCCCCGACCCATCGGCCTGATATCCTCCCCCTCTCCTCCAAACACAACCATCACTGTTGTATATTCCCCCCCTCCCATCCCGCAACCATTGCAAGTACACATTGAAATTGTGTTAGATTAAGGCTCAATTAACTCAAACAAGCATTCCGTGGTATTGGTAGACTATAGGTTATAAAATATTTTCAGTCTGAGATACCTTAGGAAAAATGCAAAAAATATTATTCATTCAAACTCAAACACACAAAGAACAAAAATAAAAGTTCGAAATAAAATAAGAACAGACTTAAGTAACCATTTAAGTTTACTTAAAAAATAACAGTTCGTTAAGAAGTCAAATGTGCTGAAACACAAATATGTAGTATATACAAACATCAGATTGTAGTTTATACAAATAAATAAACTAGTAACAAATACAGTTCATAACAACAATTGTATTACCTGTTTTCTTACCATGATGTCCAAAGTGTTATCTGGATCGACGTCAATCTATCAGTGACACAAAATGAGAGCAAGAGCACTGTGTCTTTCTTTCCCAAAGCTGATGCGGTAACAGGAAGCTATATCTCCACAAAGTAATGACTGTTGTGTGTCAGCTGTTCACAGAGTACGCTCGCCAAGCTTTAGGAGAGGATGTAGAGCGACCATTTCAGAAGCTACAGCTTTTAGTGCGAGACTGGGCTACTCCACACCTCGCGTTGTTTGGTCATGAGGGAGGCAAACAGCTTTTCAACCATTTGATGCAGGCAAGTCTTGGTTGATTTTGTTTGACCTTATGCCATTAACACACGTCTAGCTATAACAGAACATCAAGCCACGCTACTGTCACGTAGTATGGGTACCCACATATGTAGACATGTTCTACTTGCATTGGCCAGGTTACAAGTACGGAGTTTACATTCACCAGGAAAACCTGCAGTTCTGAAAAAAAAACACAGGACATTGTTTGGGTCTGGAAAAAAAAACCGAGGAAAATACAGGGAATTTTGAAAAAATACTGAAATATTTGTGGATTTGGGACATTTTAACTACAAGCTTTAAATAATGGGGCTTTGTTAAAGGGGGGTGGGGGGTGAATCAAACTGAAGAACTTATTTCTGATTCATACATATTTATAATCACCCCTTCCACCTTGGGTTGTATAACTTCTACATAAATTTCCCCTTCATTACCCTATAACTCAATCTAAACTGAAATGGAAATGGAAAATCCCTCTGGAATTTAGCAGTAATTTTGTGGTAAGAAAATGGTGGCAACCCTCTGTTAGCCTTGGTTTCAGAGGAATGTAGAGAATGGTAAACCACAGTTCAGGAGGACTGTGGCTGTGCAAGGCTCTGTATAGCTTACAGGACAACAAACCTTATCTTCCATGGACAGAGTCAGGGTCATGAATGGCCAGCCCTGATTGTCTCACATAACTCACACTGTGAATCTCTAGGTTAACACAATATACTAATTATAGTTACAATGGTTTAAAAAAAGTGCCTCACCACAAAGGTTGAATTTGTTTCTAATGGTTGACCAAAAGTGCTAAAAAATATGAATTTGTGTAAATTGACTTTGTTAAAAAATCAGTATTAGATTAACTCGGTTGATAACAAACATAAACCTAACAAATTTGTTGCAATAGCTCAAACAAATTACTAGCAATAACTACTGGATGAACTGTTTACTTTCTACACTAATTTTATGAACAACCTAGTAAACTACCGGTATATATAGTGCATTTGGTATGACGCAGCCTAGAATATTTTATCTAATTAAAATGTAAGATGTTGTACACATTCTCATGACAGCCAAACTAGGCTTACTAAGTGAGCATTTCCTAAAAAAAATATGGTACCTTGTGTCAGAAAATATTACAGATATGATACTTTCTCCCAAACGCAGCCATTACAAACAAGACACTTTTAAAATGTTAAAATAATAAAATTATTTCTGTGCAATTGGGGGACTAGAAATAAATAAAAATGTAAATAACAACCAAATGACAAATAAGAACTATTATGTAATTCAAGAAATTTATACAATTTGTACTTATATTAAAATGTATGCAATACATAGAAATTTCACATTAAAATGTTTATAGTTTATTTGTATACAAAAGGTCCAAAAAGGCAACGCAATGACCATAGGTTTTGTTGTTGGTATGTTCATTTAATGTAAGCCCTGCGTGGACAGAGTGTTGACCTTCTCCTTATGAGTCTCTGGTTCAAAACCCACTTAAGAATATAAAGCGAGAGCAAGATGAAATTTTTAGAACTGGGTGAATGCTTGGCAACCATGATCTGGCCAATCGTCTGCTTCAAAGCTTTTCTTTCCCTCTAAGATGTGGGTTTATGTAGTCTCCAGGAAAATTGTGATTTAGTTCTTCAAACCATACTCCACAGGGGGAGTTCTCTCAGGAAATAACCTTAGTTGTTAATTACTACCGGTACTGAGCAGTTCCGCTCTTATCTCAAGATTTTGGTTAAACATTTATATTTCAAGTGAACAAGAAATATAAAGCAATTTAGTAATAATAACATAATACAATTAAAATACATTTTAAAATATTAACTTCACTTCTTTGCAGTGCCACATACTTTTGCCATTAGTTTAGATAGTTTACATCTTCTCAACTCAACATTTGGTTTCAATTTTTATTTCTTTTTTTCCCCCACCCAATTCAATTAATTTACCTTGATTGGTCATTATTATGGTATATTATGGTACCTAATGGCAGAGGGTCATTTACATTATGCACATTTGTACAGTTTGTTTAGTAAATTCACTAGTAAATTGACAATCAGACACCTTATTTCAGTCGGTAGCATGTCTGTCTACTAAGCTAAGGGTCCTAGGTTTGATTCCTGGCATTATCAAAATATTTATTATTAGTGAAATGTGGGTTTACCCTTTCACAGTGATGAATTAACGGCCGAGGACTGGATGTTGTGCCTGTCCTAGTTTTAAGTTAGATTATAAGACATATGAAGTTACGACAGACCTAACCATCTGGTAGTGGAAAATATATGGATTGTATAAAAAACTGCCACAGGCTGGAAACAGTGATGGGTGAACTCTGGTTATAATATTTGTAACATTTGTCAGGAAACCAACCAGCAGACAGAAGAAGCTCACTGGATGAGACAGCGAATCAGGGACTCGTTTGCGGAAATCTCGTGCTTCCTGATGCCACATCCTGGCAAGAAGGTCACAATTGAAGAGAACTACGATGGCAAAGTTGCAGGTACCACATTACAAGTAGCTTTACTCCAACCAGGGAGGTTACAAGTCAATCGTGATAGTCACTCTTGGTTTCTTTAATCAGTGGTCACACAGTCTATGGCAGGCAGGTCAAAACTCACGACCTGTGGCCCTATTCGTGGTTTTATGTGGCCTGCGGACTTTATGATGAACCATCATGCAATGCGACTGAACCTGTTCTGTTTATTAACGTTTAGAAAATAAAACATTTTGGAATGTTATATTTAGGAATTTGGCATTGTGTTATGAATTCTGTGGACCTAAACTGCTCTCATTTCGAAAGGAATCAATTCCCAAAAAGTGTTGAATTTGTGCACCAGATATATGCAATGTTTGGCAGCATATGTGTGTGTTGAGAATTGTTTACTCACATGAAAAGGAACTATTGATATATATAGGCTTACAGCTCATAAAATATTGATTTAATATTATAAACAAATGAGTTTTATTATACATAGTAGTACTAAATATTTACAATGATAAGTTATTTCTTATCTCTTTTATTTTTTTAATTGTTATTCTTTGTCATCATGACAACTCGCCACACTGCAACTTTCAGGCAACACCAATAGTGTTATTTATATATACATACTTATAAAACTCACCCGACAGATTTAAATTTATCTCTTTAAGGAAAACCTCTTTTTGCTTTTTGAGGTAAATTATGCTATATGTGTAAGACGGTACATGAAAGGTGAATAGAAACATATAAAAGGAAACAAACTTGATATGGCTTTTACAGTGAAAATAAGAACAGAGTTAAAACTTTACAATGCTGCCACTGGACAAAGAAGTAATGACTGCCTCTTTATGAAAATCAACTTATGTTTCATTCTATCATTTTCCTTAAAGAGATAATATATTATATATCCATGTCCATTTCCTGTATTCGTCCTTAATGTTATTCCTTTTACACGTTTCTCTTTAAGTGTCCTATCATTCTTTACAAATTTACTTTTTCTGTCTTTTGGGTTTTATGGTTTCCTCTTTTAAGAAGTTGAGTTACACGTTTAACACTCCCTCTTGATGAGTTCCGATAGAACTAAACCTAGGTCGAGGGATTGAGCGGTAACTATAAATTTTCTTAAAGAAGCGGCCATTACCTCTTTGTCCAGTTGCAGCATTGTAAAGTTTTAACTGTATTCTTATTTTCATTGTAGAAGCGATATCATGTTTGTTTTATTTTATATGTTTTTATCTATCTTTCCTGTAACTTCTTCCAAATATAACACACGAGTTAGATTTATATAATTTTGGAACTGGCTATTTTCTCACCTGTCTCGTTTCTATTGGAGACACTGTCACTCAGGTAAAAAGACTGGAATGTATATATAAAACAATATTAATATAAAATGTTTTGAATGTTTTTACACACTTCTGTTGCACAAACATGGGTACATTTCCTCTCAACTATACCCTCCTCATACCTATCCCATACCAGTTTTATGTGTGTGTGTGATTTTCATTAGAAGAGATCTTGGCAGCTAGAAAAGTTACTAGATATACATTCATGTATTCATAGATCATGTAATGTGGTCTGCAGCTGTCACATTTCACAGCTAGTATCAATAGTTTGAGCGCAAACAAGGTTTTTATTTTTGAAAAGTTGTTCCTACTGAAATCCTACTATACATATGTATATAATATCTACCTTTTTAGGCTGTACGCAAACATATACAACCTTACAGACTATGCAAATACATTTCATCATTTTAATATTCTGTTATTGTAATAACTTATCAGAAGTCATGTTATTTCAGATATGCGCCCCCAGTTTAAGGACCAGCTTGTGAGACTCGTGCCTTTGCTCCTGTCTCCTGAGAGTCTGCAGAATGCAGTCAAGGTCATACAAGGTCATACAGTCACAGCTGAGCAGTTGTGCAAACTGTTCCAAGATTACACCAACTTCTTCAGTAATAATAATGTGCCCATAGTGAAACCAACATCTGTTGTAAGTATCGCTGAAACAACATCGTTAGACAGAACAATATTATGGGCTGACCATAAACTAGTGTACTTAAACTAGAGCACAGGTTCTTAAACTTTTTATTTGCGACCCCTTTTCATTACTAGCAACTCGATTTTTGAGCGGTTTTGGATCAAATGAAAAATATAAATAATGATCATATTTTATCGCAAAAAATGCACACATAGTTATATTCAAGCTTATTAATAAGTTTTTATAATCTACAAGCATTATATATGCAGACAACCAATGAAAATTATTAGTTTTCCAAGTTAATTACATGGATTGTTACTGAAATTATGTTTGCATAATTATGACAAACAATGTTTATATCTGCAATAGGCTGAACAAATATATAACGAAAGGTTGAAATGTATTATAATTTCAAAAGTTCTATAATAAATATTTGACTTTCTCACATTTGTCAATGTTTGCTGTGACCCCCAGCTTTAAAACCTGTGCAGTATTTACCAAACTTTCGTAGGTGACATGCCCCTTTCAGGGCCATAGGTTTACCACCTCCTCAAACTCTTCATTTTTTTTAAATTGGAAACAAATACTTGCTACCTTAAATAGCATAAAATGATATTTCTAAATTTTGATCATGCTTTAATGGTAAGATAAACAGACCCATGATGGTGGAAAATAAATGCTGATGTTAAGTTTTTTTATCATTCCTTAAATCATTATAAAGGATTATATTTTGGTTTAAAATATATAATTAAAAATGTAGGTGTATTGTTAAACATAATTTTTGTTTAATTACTCTCCTTGGTAATCTTCATATTAATGTTGATGAGTACAAATAATAGTTTGATTTACTTTTGCTACTATGTCTGCACTAAGGAGGTCATTATTGTTACAACTTCAAATACCTACTGTTTTAATTAGGTCTTGACACTGTTGTAATTAGTGTCAGCAAAACCTTATTTGTATAGTGGAGGAGTGATAAAATACCCTCTACCTCCACCCAAGCAAATGTATAGAGATTAAAATTGAGTGCCCCTAGAAGCTATTTGGGGTGGTCCTTGTCTGGATTATTTGAAAATTGGACTTCTTTATAAACTATTTTAAGTGATCCTCCCCATAGCATTTTTAAAATTTTCATTTTGATTGGTCATCCTTTGGCATGTTGATGAAAATTAAATGAGTTTAGAAGCTTTTTTAAGTGTCCCTTGCCCATAAAATGTTGAATATTAAATTCAGCTAGTATCTATTTAGAGTGGTCACCACCTGGTTTGTTTTTTATTCGATAGTTCTAGAAACTATTTTTAAGTGGTCCTTGCCAAGATATTTTTTGGTAATTAGATGTCTCTAGAAGCTATTTTGAAGTGGTTATCTGTTGGCAAATTTTTGAAAATCGGCAGCTTCTCGAAACTATTGTGAATTTGATGCAAGGCTGTCTTTCAACTTCTTATTAGAGAATATCAAAGGGAGTGAAATAAATCTAGAGGAAAGCAAATTCTTTCCAGGGGGTATGAGGGGTGGTTTATTATGGTTACTATTATTTTTATTGTTGGTGATTGATAGGAAATGTAAAAAAGAACAGGATTGCCAATGTTAGCTGTGGATTAGCTGTTTTCATGCCATTGAGAGCATCTAAAATCTTTCTTTCAAACATTGTTTTGACTAATTTGCTGGTTTACTAAAAATATATATTTAATTTGAAAACATATAAAGTTTAATAATTAATTATTTTAGAGAATATGAAATGTATTGTGAGCATAATATATCAGCTTTCATATAGTAAATATACATTCTACCTTTTAAAAAGCATGCAATATAACTAGAGGCTATCTAATCATATAAGCTACTCCTGCCACATGAAACCTCCTTTTGTAAAAATACAGCTCGCCCCTCTGTATGTATTAACTAGTTAATTATGGACTAGGGACCAGACTAGTATTTTCTTCAACTTAGTTCTAAGATTATCCAAGCCAAAGTTGGTTCTCCAGGCGGCTGCTGATGTCCGCAACGTCAAGATGGTCGCAGCGTTGGCCGAGATACAATTCAGATTTCTGAGCATCATGTTCCGTGGAGCAGAAGGATGCTACATTGATCCAGACTATGTCAGTAATATAAACGACACGCTCAAGGTAGCCATATTGAAGATGTTCTACGATGAGCGGTGTGTGGGTGGTCCAGAACTCGCTCACAAACACCTTGTCAAGTTGGAACAGGTAATGACTGTTGTGTGATCACGTGTTAGACAGTTGTCAAGTTGGAACAGGTAATGACTGTTGTGTGATCATGTGTTACAGTTTTCAAGTTGGAACAGGTAATGACTGTTGTGTGATCATGTGTTAGACAGTTGTCAAGTTGTAACAGGTAATAACTGTTGTGTGATCATGTGTTAGACAGTTTTCAAGTTGGAACAGGTAATGACTGTTGTGTGATCACGTGTTAGACAGTTGTCAAGTTGGAACAGGTAATGACGGTTGTGTGACCATGTGTTAGACATTTGTCAAGTTGGAACAGGTAATGACTGTTGTGTGATCATGTGTTAGACAGTTGTCAAGTTGGAACAGGTAATGATTGTTATGTGATCATGTGTTAGACATTTGTCAAGTTGGAACAGGTAATGACTGTTGTGTGATCATGTGTTAGACATTTGTCAAGGTGATCAAGTGACTGCACGAATATAATGCACTAATTCCTAAACTTATTCAAAATATATTCGGAGGAAGTTATTTTAAACTAGTGTTTGGCTCACTAACTTATCCATTTTCGAATTAGAACATTAATTCATATGTCTATAATCTAATTGCCATAAAGTTATGAAAAATAAATACAAGTTTACTAAATAATATCAGTGTGGCATTTTTATATAGTAACTATCCCTTGAAAATGTTAATTTAACCAAGCACACTCTCTATGTCACTAAAAGTTACAGTTCAATTTTTATTAGAAGGTCCTTTTAGAAAATACAAACCTTTTTTAATAACATTTTAATGTATTATTAGTGTTTTTATTGGTATTGATAACATCTATCAAAAGTAACAGCTGCAGATAACATGACTTGATGTATGAATATATGAAAGTAAATCTAGTAACTTCTCTAGCTGTCAGAGCCCTTCCCGTGAAAGTTGGACTGTAATTATCAATGAATGATAGAAATACAATTTATTCTTAGATAAATGGACAGCTAAATTCATAAACATATATTTCCTTTTTGTAGACAATGGATCTACAGAACGAAAGTCTCCTCGGCAGCAATACAGAGCTAGAGGAGATGACCGAGGCTGTATATGGAAATATTGTAGCAAACCTCAAAGTGAACCTTCACAGCATGTCAAGTGATGCCAACGAGGCAACTTCCAACCTCGAGGGGATCGGCATAGCACTTGCTAGGTATTGTTTGTTTGTTGATAGTTGTGTGGGGGCTTTGGATTCATGTACTGTGATGTCAGATATACAGGGTGTACCATAATGTGGGACCCACTTCAGCGGTAGACAGGAGATACAAAACGTTGAATAAAGTTCATATAGTCATGTGTTTCATTTGACCTTATCTCCGAGTTACAATTACATGATTCCCCTAAACTGTTTGTTCACCATACTCAATATCTCTCGACTTGTTGACCAGGTATGTTCTACGGGTTATCCAAACACCTGGTATTTTTGAAATAGTGCAGCACTCTGCAGCATGACGACTGCAGGCTTGTATTCAAGCTGAAGGCAGCCATTTTGAGCACTTCCTATAATGTTACACAGCTCCACGTTACTTGGAGTACCAACATGACCATAGCTCGGAAACAAGGTAAATTAATGGGACACATTGTTTTCGTTGTTTTTGTTCTCCTGTTCACTGCTGAAGTGGGTCCCACATGTCACGGTACACTCTCTGTATGTTTACTTTCATTCTCAATGACTTGTTGCCAGGGTAAGCAGAATTTGTTTAATCTGTACTTGTGAATTGTTCCCATCACTAAATAAAACACTAAGAAATCAACAAAATTATATTTCTATGTGAGGTTTGCAGTGCTGAATGTATGTATGATTGGTCAGATTAAGACTGAATAAGGGAGAGCATATCAACCAATCACATTTAAGAGTTTTAAAAAGCTCTGCATGCCCTGACAACAATCCACCCTTGTTCATTATTATCCCTCGACTGGATTGGTTTAAACAGTTGCTTCTCCTCATAGGTATGATGTCCAGAACAAACTTCAGGCGCATATAGAGAGCATAGACCCAGCGGTGCGGCACATAATATATGTGGGACATCGTCTCGCAGATGATGAGAGCAAGTTTCATGATGTGATTGAGATTCTTTGCGAGGCATTGGAAAAAGACTCCAACACGGCGATGCAGCAGGCCATCGCAAAGATCGAGGGGATCGGTATAGCTCTGGCCATTCTGAGCTCTGACGTACTCGCCAGACAGGATAAGGCACAAACCCCACGCTTGAGTCAGGAAGAGCTCGACAATCTCTATAGCCGTGTTGAAAAGAGGGCCGTCCGGGCAGCTCGGGTTCAGTCGAGATACGACACAGCATCTGTGCTGGAGATAGCGTCCACACTCACTCCGAGAGAGAAAAGGGTGCTCAAAGTAAAGAAGACTCTTTCTCTAGTTTTCCCATTCATGTGATTTTGTAAACATATATTTTTTTATTTTACTAGACTGAGTTTTTATTGAATTTGAGAATATAATAAATGTTCAAGTTGTAATGTGATGTGCAATCAATTTGTAATTTATTTATAAAAATACTTTAAGATAACAATGACAAATTAATTGTGTTTCTTTTGGCCTGACCATCAAAAGTAGCCTCTATATTATGTATATTTACTTTATAAATTGTATTTTAAGAGCCACCATGACGTTTGCCGATACTCGTGTTTTTTTCTCATCAAATGACAGAGCTCATGTGCAGTTCCCTAAACCATGGTATCCCATGAAAGCAAAGGGTTGTGTGTGCCATTCTTGTTAGGGGTCATATTTAGAATTATGAATACAGAGTTATCAAATATAAAAAAGGAGTTACAGGAAAGATGGATAGAAACATATAAAAGGGAATAAAGACAATATATCTTTTGTGTTAAAGACACATCACATTTTAACCGCACAGTAATTCAAATTTACAAAAACAAATATGTGAATTTACTTCACGCTTTGAAATCAAGAATACAACCTTATATTGATTATATTTTACTGCAGTAAGAATGTTGAAAATGTTTAAATAAATAGTTAACACATCTGTAGGTTTTAAATAAACATTTTTAAATGTTTAGTAAAAAATAAGATGTGATTTTATTCAATGTAATTTTCATGCATTTAATTTAACTCTTTAAAGAATAATCAAACTATATTTTTTACTGAAAAATTTGCTCAAATGAACAGCAACATTAAAAAACCTTTGAGTGGATTTATACAAACTAAGAAGCTTATGACAAGGTTATTCTAGTTCTTATTAGTTCTGCGCTACAGATAATTTCAATATAAATACTAAAGAAAGGTGTGTGACATTCAAAATTCACAATAAGTAAAACAAATCTTAACTATACCATCAAATAAAACTTTTAAAAAGTTCAATCTTTTGTCCGATTTTAGTATCAAATATTATTTATAAATTTATCTACTATATATGTTACTGTAAAAGTCAGAAGACCAGTAAATCTTTGAATTTACTGATATATCCTAACTTTTACCGATATCTGTTGGTAAAAGTCTGGAATATCTTTAAGTTTTAACCATCTCTAGAGTGAGGTGGGAGAAAGGATCCCCAGGTCTAGCTTTGACAAGCACTCATAAGTAAACCAATAGCCTAGACTAACCTAACCTAACCTAACCTAACCTAACCAAGCCTAATACAAGCTTTATGTCACAGGTCTTAAAATACAATGTCCTATGTAGTTTTCCAGACTACTTCTCTATTCTGTCTAAGCTTGTACTCCCTTTCTCCCTTCACCCATAACCCCCCTTGTCCTGTCAATAAGAAAGAGGGAAAGAAAACTACTAAACGTCTTATCGCAAGGAAAAGAGAAAAGCTTTGCTAGTTCTCAAATTTATTAACTTTTTTTTTGTGAGCCTGTAAAAAAAATTACTGTGTTTGTTAGAGTAAGTCTAAATCTAGAGCCCTTTTTAATTAAGTCTAGTCTCATTAACTTCGCAAATATACATAAAAAGTCATTGAAGATGAGATGTCACATTGTCACACATTTTTTTCTATTAATAAAACTCAAACTATAGGGTTGTTAAGGAAAAGAGCCCTGTTGGAATCATTCGACTTATTTTAGCATAATCCATATTTTAAAATAATGCACCATAGAACTAAGTGTATGATTAGAGCTGAATATCTGCGCGGCAATTTCTCGTTTACTGACACAGCCCTCTTAAAGTAGTTAAGTTAGTATGAATATCATTTTCTTCCTTGTGCCTTAGTAATTAATTATTTAGGTAAATTATGAACCACTTTATAGTAGTGTTAGTGAATGGAATGTAATATTAAGATAAAAGGTATAAAACAATCACACAAACTTTCTCATATTGTGTATTATAGCTTCAAAAAACATTTTCAAAAATAGGTTTTCACTTAACTACCTTGAGAAGTTTTCCTCTTAAAAAATTAAAAACTCAATCTTGATAATCACATTAACTCTTTTTATATATGAATAAAAAATTCATACTTATCATCAAAAACCATTACCAGATATTTATAATAAACTCAATCTTCAAGGTCAATTTTTAAAAATTTCAAATTAATTTGTTATAAGTAAACTACCCTTAAATTATTATTTTTTAAATAAAGCTACATTATTATTGATTAAGTATGTGTACGATTGATTATGCGATACCAATTTTGAACAAAATCTTTACAATTATTTCTAAAAAAATTCAAATTTGGCAAAAATCAGTTATCAGTAAAATACTGTGAAAAAAAAAATCTTTTTTTAGAAAAACTATTAATATTGTAAAAAACTTAACAGATATCCATTTTGAACCTAATTGCTATTGCTATTTTTTTTAAATATTGAAATTTAAAAAAAAGTTTAAAAAATAAATTTAAAATCAGGCATGATCTTAAGGCCCTTGGCCTTGTCGAGTGAAGTCTAAAACCTATTTTGTGGGATGGTGGGTGGGAGGGTGAAAGGCCAAAGTATCCTTTTGCGCCAACAAGAACAGATGGATCACAAGAAACGTAGGTGGCGCTGGTTACAGGACAGGTCTTGTGGAAAGATTATATGTTTGGAAATATCAGTTTTCTTGAGAACAAATGAAATATTTATAGTAATATTTTCAACGCCTCTTCCAAGATAATGTATCAATGTTTATTAGATGTTAGATTTTCTTATTTTTTGTTATGCAACCGGCAGTTTTATATTGAAAAATATCAAAATTATTGAAATTTTATCAATGTTAAAATTATATAGGAGGTGTGTGTATAAAAAGTCTAACTTTATCAACATGCTTCTATTCTTGAACAAACCGTTTCTGAAAAGAAAATTGCAAAACAATAAAAATTCTTGAAGATAACTGTTTGTTCCCATGGCTCTGCATTTCCACGCCAAATGAAAAGGATCATTCGCCTCAAGTCAGCAATGCCCCAACTGGAAAAGTGTTTATCATTCTAACAATTAGAACAATTAAGACATAGCCATTGTTTGCAGACATACGTAAGAAAATTATATCTCTATTCTGGCAATTATTTTGAATGAGAGAACATAGCTAAAGATCAACATCAACATTTTACATTAAATAAATCTTCAAAAAGAAGTTATTCGACTTCTTGTGAAAATAATCTATAAGTTTAGCTTGCCATCTTAACAAACAAAACAAAACAAAACAAAACTAAGAGGATATTTATACCTTTATATTGGGCGCGTTTTCGCGGCTGACCTGGTATCGATGTTTACGACCAGAGCATTTTCGTAACTGACCCGATATCGAAGTTAATGAAATGTTTATGGCTGAGATGATACCAGAGCTCGGTGTGGTAATGCTTTCCTTGACCAGACTAAAGAGCATGGTTATGACCAATGAGCTGAGAATTTGTGTGCCAATTTCAAAATAGCTTCACTCCTCATGTTAGATCAAAACGAGTATAACTTCATAATCAATGCATTTTAAGTTATACAGTATGTAAATTAAAATGGAGAGTGATTACTATCTAGAAATACATGACAATAAGTAGGTACCTACTTAAAAACCCTTTAGTTATGGATAAAAGAAAGTAAGTATTATTATATGACCTAGCCTTATTTACTCTTGTCTACGTTCTTTGTTTTATGTAGGTTATTTTTGGGAAGATATGATTAGCTTGATGATGTGTAAATATTAGGACTAGTCGAAATAAGAACTAAGATTAAAATTAAATCGCTCATTTTCCATAAATTTGCAGTATATGTAGGGTTACATAAATTCACCTACCAGCTGTTAGATCTACTCTACCCCAACCGCCATTTTTGTTTACGAAAAACAACTGAGAGTCGTTTTTACGCTCCATCTTGGTCAGAACCACTTGGTCGAAAACACTCGATACCAAGACGTAACCAAGTCAATCCCGAAAACTCGCTTATTGCTAACATAATGGCTTCTCAAGTGTTGCATACCTTGTCAGCAAGCCAGGCTGCCCGCTTGGGACTGCAAATGCAGTCAATGAGATTTAAGATTTTTTTCCATAATTAAGAAATATATGTCTCAGTTATGGTCAATTTGGGGTTGTTAAAACTGTTGGTAAATATTTATTGCTGAAGTAATGCAATGCAATGAATGTGAGAGGTGATTTTCTCGTCCACCAATACTGCAGGCACCTCCTGGCATTGTGATATGGAGATCATTTTCTGACTCACCCATGAGTCTCACGTGCATGCACTCTCAACTCACAGATCTGTCAGGTGTCTACCTGACTATAGTTTTGAAATTCAAGTATATTTCCAATTTTTTTTTTTTTTTAAGAAATCCAGTATATATGAAAGGTACTCAGAGACAAACAATCCCTATTTCAAAATCAAAAAATTATAGAAAGTTAGGGAAGGCCTAGGTCTGTCATAGTTAAACATTTTTACATCAAGAATCAAGTGTATTGACGCATATATTCTAGTATATACTAAGGATGGGACCGTAGAACAAACAAGGAATATTCATAGATTCAAGACTCAAATCATTATCATTTTTTTAAATAGGTACTAAGTTTTAGTTATTTTTCTAAAGGTATTAAAATAGTTAAATAGTTCCTTGTGGTTAAAACAAAAATAATGATAGGAAAATCCTAACAACCAAACCTCAGATGATTAATTTACCATTTAATGTAAACAAAATCAGAAGTGAAGGAAAAAATCCTAGTTATTGTGAAAGTTAAACACTTTTGTTTACAATATTTTCTAAAATTCAAATTTTAATTAGGGATTTGATAGCAAAATGAAGTTTCAGATTTGAAAAAAGGTGGATTCGACTCATATTTAATACACGTGCATACACACACACACACACACACACACACACACACACACATACACACATACACACACACACACATTACATTTTTTGAATGACCTATACCAATGTCGACCTCGATGGTCTTGGGGTAAAGTGCTCGCCTCCGGACCCGATGTTTGTGGGTTTAAGCCCAACAGAGGCCGAAGGCTTTTTTTTTTTTGAGCGAGAAAAAATCATAGCCTAACATCCTTTGGAGGGGAAGTAAAGCTGTCGGTTCCATGTGGTATGTAAAAGAGCCCTGGAAGGTTGTGAAATTACCTCCACTGGCAAAATTGGTAGGTCAATTCACCTCATTCGTAAAACTAGAGGTACAAGTAATCAGCCTTGGTGGCGCAACTTCAAAGAATGATTACAGCCAGGGAGTTTACTAAACCACAAAAACTAACAATTATCACCACCACCCCTTGACAGTCGATATTTTCCACAAGTTATATTTTTGATAATGAATTTGTTTAATAAATATATTGTAATAAAGATACAGAATCTTCAATGAAAAATAACCAACAAACATTATGTTGATAAAAATTACTTGGAAATAAAGATAATTACAGTTACCTAACATTAATCAAAATTAAGATGATAAAACCCAAAAATAAAATATTTTTTTAGAATGTAGACAAAAGTTAAAATTCATTCAACCACAAAACTTTTTCAATTTTTGCATTTCATGTTCTAACACTTCTGCCTCTCTTCCTTTGTTTTTTCCAAAACTGTTATTCTTTTCACTTCTAATTTTCTTATTTCTTCAGATGCTGTTTTTCTTTTTTGACTTAAGTCTACTTCAAACTGTTTTTTCTTTTCAAACGCTTCTTTCCTTATTCTTGATGCATTCCTCACAGCATGAATCATCTTTTTTGAAACTGTCATATTTAGAAGTCCCCCGGCTGCAGTGACTGCATCATAAGCTACATATGGAGCAATAAGGCTGTCCTCATGTAGGTTTTCAATCAGACATTCTTTATCACAGAAAAACTTCGTTCAACGGCTGCATTGCTATGGAAGAGAACAAGAATTTTTTAGTGAAAAAGTGTAGTTCCTGGTATACATTTACTCTAGAAAAAATATTCATGAAGAACTTAACAAGCTGGTCACCCCTTGAAGTGAATTGTTTAAGGTAGTCAATAACTTCTTGCTTTGATACAAAGTCCAAGTAGTCTCTTTTTACAACATCAGCTTGCAAGCTAGATAGTTGTTTCTTGTCTAGTAGGACTTCTAATGCAGAAGTTATCTTATAGGCCCTAACAGATGGATCGAGCATGACTGCGGGAGAGAGTCAACTAGCACCCTCGACAATTTTGGAGGAGAGAGAACACATAAGTAAAAATGTGTAGCAGAGATCAACTAGGAATTTTTGACAATCTCCTCTGAACTGAAGTATCTTCATGTTTTTAATCCCTCTCAAAGCTGCTGATGCTGTAAACCCAATATCTACAGTAGGGAGTGATTTCATGTTGGATTGTTTCTTTAAATCAATGGCTAACAATTTTTTGGAAGTATTTTCTGAATTCATTACATAACATTTTACAATTCTGTTCATCAAGTGCTCATGTAGTTTATTTAGATCTGCAAACATAAATGGTAATAGAGGTTGATTGCTCTGATATTCAGTGAGAAATTGCTCCGACTCGAGTGAAACTGACGGCATGAAGCCCAACTTTGATGTCAGAAGTTCATCCTTCACAAAATTGCTTAATGTTTGAAAATTATCAGATTTTGGAGGATGCTTGTTAGAATAAAAATACTTTTTTAAATATGGCAGCATTGACATTGCTCTCTCTAACAGCCTTGAGTTTTCTACCCATCTAATAGAACAAAACTTCATCGGGAAAATAGATAATCCTGTTATTCTTTGATAGTCTGCACGTCTTGTTGGAAAATCTTTAAATAAATAATATAGTGAGCACAAAAACTGGTTAATAGTCCAACTAGAGTTAGCATGTGCTGTTTTGTAAGCACCATGGACAATGTGTAAAGAACAAGTTCCAAATTCCAGTAACTCATGATCTTGTGAAGAATCTTCCTTCAAGTAACTTTTGAGATCACTTAAAAATTTGAGGTTTACATTTGGTCCATCCATGGAAACTTGAAGCATTTTTTAAAGATCCAAGCCCTCGTCTTTTAGTGCAAATATAAAGTTCATTAACATATCTTGAGCTGTTGCATGACCTAAAAAGCAAGATGTTAAATATCTTGTATGAATTTAATTTTCCCTCCAGAAGCGAACAACAACATCCATCTGGGTCTTCTGAGCCACAGTATTTATGCTCTCATCAAATAAAATACAATAAAATAAGCATTGCTTAACCATATTCGCAAGCTCGCTTTTGAATAAGGACCTAGTCCATACACGATGACATATCCAAGTTTATCTCTATGCATTTGAAATTCTGGGCAATATCACTATTGGAACACATTACTTTAAAAAGACCACTACAAGCGGAAAAACTTCTAGCAGAAGAATGTGTCATTACTTGATTAATAGCCCACAATATTTCAGCACGAGAAACTTCATCTTTGACAAGGAAGCTCTGAATAGACCAACTAAGTCTAGTTTCAGGTTTCAAAACTATTTCATGGTCATTAGCACTAAAATGTACATCTTCATGTAGGCCTACAGATGACACTACATTTTTGGCCATAGGGACCAGGTCCAATATTTTTTTGCTCCCACTAGCAGCTTTCACTTTGTCAACAGGCTTCTTTCCCTTGGCATGAGATCAGATTGAAGATATTCCCATGTTATTTATATCAACGTTAGTTTTACACAAAGAACAATGGCCTTTACTTTTATCACAATCCACTTTTTGTAACCACAGCCAATCTTTAAACACTGTACTGTCCAACCAATCATCTTTAAAAGAGGTTTTTCCTCCGAGTTTACTCATTTCTTCTTAAACACAAAGGTCACAAGATAAACAAATGGGATCTGCAGAATACTCACACCAGGCCAAGCTTAGGAAGGTAATTTTCCTTTTGGGTTGATAAAGCGGGGGACGAGTGAGAGAGAGGAGGGATGAAGTGAAGAACACAACAAATACTGTACTGTGCCATTGGAATATCAAGGTCAGGCAGGTACATTAATAGTTTGAACTTGAGCAGTTACTAGAACATCATCACTCATAATGGTTACTGCTGGAAAAAAGTTTGGGGATCAGGGGGAGTTTGGCTGCTAGTGTAGTTAAAACAGTTGTTTCTTTCTCTAGTATGTTAGGGGAAGGGCTTAGTGTAGAGACTGAGAATAGAAAGGTCAGCAAGTGAGGCAAACATCCCCACTGCAAGGTCATCTAATTGTGTGGCAAACAAGATAGACCAGAAGGGTGGTCAAAATAGAATCAGTAGTCCAAATAATATCAGGGGTCTCAAAATTCTTAATCCAACATTTCACTCAATGTAAAAAGGCTGAATATTTTTCCAGTATCTGATTCAAAATTCCAGTATATGCCAGTATTTCCAGTATCAAAAATAAAACCAAGTATATTTCCAGTATTTCCACTATTGGTAGAAACCCTGTCTGTTGAGTGCTGAGCTATATTTGTATTCCTACCTTACTTCGAAGTGAACTGTTCCAATTCAACAATGGTCTGTGTCTGAATGAACACAAACTTACTATCGCACAATGTTTGTATTGTTGTGTAACTAATTGTTTTTATGTCTTAAAATAATTTAAAAATAGTAGTAAAACAAAGTACTTTAAAAGGCAATTTGCGACTGACGATTTAAATGAATGTGCTGCGACTACGCGTGATGGCAGTATGGCAGGGTCGGCAGCCGTGGGAGTTGATTATCATAGTAATCATGTGTTTCCAATTCTGAAAATAGGTTGTGTAGTAATAGCATGCAAATTTCCCATAAAAGCGACATTGGCCAGTATGTGTATTTACCACTATCTTAAGATAATAAATTTGAACTAATGAACAATTCCTGGGCTCCTAGTAAGAATTATGACCTTCAAATTTGACTAGTTACAAACATATTCATGGCTGGCGTATTCCAAGACTATTAAAGGTGTATTTTGCCAGCACTGTCAAGAGTTTCATCAAGCTGTTAGGCTACATTTGAAATAAGACTGGTACATACAATCAACCAGGCATGCACAGAACTCTATTCATGTCAAGGAGAGCAGAAATGACAATGTAGAACAACAGCTAAATACCGCCTATAAAAATGAGGATATATTAAAACCAATTCTATCCACTATTTTATTTTTTGCAATGCGTGATGTGCCTTAAAAGGACAAGATGACACACCTGCTGTGTTCAATGATTTGTTACAGTTTAAAATTGAATCTAGAGATGATAAATTAAAGGGACACTTGAAATATTCTGCAAAAAATGCTCATTATATTTCACACAGCTTTCGATGTCGTTCAGCAACATTGCATGTATAATTGGTGTCTGAAATTAACAATGTCCCATGTATTCATTAATGTGTGATGAAACTCCTGATATATAAGGTGTTGAACATCTATCAATTTGTGTCCGGTCTGTAAATAACCAAAATTAAATACCTGAAGATGTTGTTGGATTCTTTTCTTTGGAACAATTGCATATTGAATACATAGCTCAGACAATTATGAATGCTTGTAAGGATTTCAGTTTAGATATGGACAAATGTGTACGCCAGGGATATAACAGTTGCTCAACAATGGCTGGACATATTGGAGGAGCTCAAGCAAAAATACGAGTTGTTTTTTTCTATGGAATAGTTTTTCCATTGTTCAAGTCACCCGCTTAATTTGGTTGTAAATGACTTAAATTATTTGCCTTCTGTCAAAAACACAGTAACCACAAGAAAGGTGACAGTTAATTTCATAAGGGAAAATGGATTAAGACTGAAGATTGTTGGCTCCCAGAATGTAAAAAAATTGTGTAAAACACGATGGACTAAGAAACATAAAAGTATAAGGCATTTTAGCAATAATTTTACAACTCTTGTGAAAAGGGCCACAATAAATACCAACAACAATGCATTTTAATAACAAAGTGCAGCAGCAAGCAAACATGCTTCTTTGTGCTGTCACCATTCCGACAACAATATTCAACAAAATTTGAACCAATCAATTATATTACAGGTTTCCATTGATTTGCTAAAAGCTTTAACATACACGCAAGAACTTGTATTTATGATGCAGCAAGACAGAGAAAATGCAGATGAGGTACTCAAACACATATTTGAAATTAGTAAAAGAGCAAGCAAACGTGATCAATGTGGACTTAAAACCTCCAAGAAGAACTGTATTCCAAGCTAACTGTGCTAACTACCCCACAGATATTTAAATTATTTCAGACAGACATTATTAATTTCATAAATGGATTCAATAATTACATAGATACAGGTAATTTGAGTGAACTTATGAGAAGCAGTGACTGTAAGGGCTGTTTTCCATCTGCAGCAACAGCAATAAAAATTGCTTTGACACTTCTAGCAACTTCTTGTTCTGCAGAACAATAATTGTTTAGTACACTAGGAGACTGAAAACCTGGCTGAAGAGTTCAATGAGTCACAGAAGACTCAGCATTACGGCAGTATTAAGTGTACACAAAGACAGGATTAAACACCACAGAGTCAATAGAACTGGTAGTAAATTGCTTTGAATACTAATGAGTGAATTATACTGTTCAAACATAAACTTAGTTGAAAGTTTGTAGAAGTCGTTGGGAAAATGTCAGAATAACACTGACATGTTTTTTGTTTGTAATGTGTTTTTAAATACTAGCCATAAGCGGCATAATATGCATTTATTTAAGTCGGCTAGCTTTTAGCTCTTAATTGTTCCACACAAGAGAGAATCCACAGGATTTTTTAAAAATATTTTACTGGCAACATTATATATATTTAATTTGACACAAAATATGCTTAAATATCATTATTCTCAAACTCAAAAGATCAAAACTCTCCCTCACTTTATAAGTGGGCATTAGTGATTTAACTATTATCAATTTGGTAGCTGCCAACACTAACATTTTTTTTGTGTGGGCAGCCTTGCACCAAGCTTCACCATCGTGTAATCAGCAGTCTGTATTTCCCACAAAGTAATGGCCAGGCTGAAATATGCACAAGATGGTGACAACAATAATTAAATCCTCTATTGGGCCTCTTCACCTATCAAAGCACACTAATGGAAAGAGAAGATAGTCCTGAGGAACTAATTACGACATAAACGTGGCACAATAATCCCTATCCTCGACCATAATGTCCCAATCTAGAGGCTCAGCACTCATAATTAGTAGCCTTAACAAAGGCCAAAGTAGTGTCTGACGTTAGACACACATACACCACGACAATATTGTAAATCAGCTCAACTCGATACAGTAATCATCCTAGATCAGGGCTACGCAACTTTTTTTGGGAACTCTTTTTGTTATTTTGTTTTAAATTCCTTAAACTCAACTTTCTTCAAATACTTGACCCTCACACTTATTGAAAACGATATATAATAAATAGAATATAAATGTCCATAATAAACTCAATTTTCTAAGCAATTGACTGAAAATTACAACACGATTGACTGGTCGATTCAGTCAACTAGCTACCGACCCGTCCTATATCTGTATGTTGGGTCAATATTTTATTTTTATTAGAGCATACAACACATAGGTTATTTAAAAATAACTTATTCTAAGGGGCATTAATTTAGAGGGTGAAATAAATTATTCTATGCTGTACTATACCAACACGATTTATTTAAATGAATTGTAGAAAAGTTAATAACCTAAAATGCTAAAACAATTCACTTGTTCAAACAACTTGACTACTATAGTCATCAAAGCCAAGACCTACCTTGTTAAGTCCTATTTTTAGACACATATAAGATGCCTGATAAATTAATTAATCAGGCCTACTTAACATCTTTGTGCAGTGTAAGCTTACTTAAAACCAATTAGGATATGAAGAACTTTCTTAAAATTAGTAATGTAATGAAATTAGTGTTGCCAGAGCATTTAGTGCTAATTCAAACAGGATTGTGTGTATACTGGCATGCATAATTTTCTTCGACTTAACTTAGTAACAATAAGATTTTTGAAGGATGTTCATTAACTAATGTAGGATATTTAATGTTAGTATTATTATATCAATTTCAAACACAATGAAACATGGGATAACAATGAATTGTACTGGAACAAGTAACCCATCAATTTTGTTACCTAGTTTAAATTATTTAGAATGTATTTTCTATGTCCTTTATACAAGGGTGGTTTTAGTTATCCTGGGGTTTTGTTATTTACTTGGCGATTGGCCTTTTTCATTTGGTGTGGAAATGCAAAGCCATGGGAACAAGCAGTTATCTTCAAGAATTTTTATTGTTTTGAAATTTTCTTTTTGTAAACGGTTGGTTTAAGAATAGAAGCATGTTGATTAAGTTACACTTTTTATATACACACCTATATAATTTTAACAGTGATCAAATATCAATAATTTGACATTTTTCAATTAAAAACTGCCAGCTGCTAACAAAAAAATAAGAAAATGTAACAACCAATAAACAATGATATATTATCTTAGAAGAGGTGTGGAAAATATTACTATAAAAATTTCACTCGTTCTCGAGAAAACTGACATTTCCAAATGTATGATTTTTTCCGCGTGACCTGCCCAGTAGCTTACTTTAGTCAGTTGTGAAGCTTTCACCCTCCCACCCATAATCCCACAAAATAGATTTTAGACTTGCACTCGACAGGGCCAAGGGCCTTAAAGCCTTTAATACGCTGCAGTTGTGAGGCTAGACAATTACATAGCTCCTTCCTAGATAGTACAAGGTAATCTAGGAGTTTAGTGTGCTTCATTAGGTTAATATTTTATAACTGATACAAATAGGGGATCGGACATACTTGTCATCAGATGACTAAACACTTTTTTTTGGGTCAAATTAAAGTACATTATTTTGTTATTCCCTATTGTATTGATGCTAATACCAATATAATTTTTAGGGTAAATTTTCAAGATAAAAACTTAAAAATGTACTCACCTAAAGCACAAACGAATGTAAATATTCAAAGTAATGGAATAGTCTCAGCTCTGCACCAAAAGTATTTCAGTAAGCAAAAGTTAGTATGATTATTATTACAAACTAACCTAACCCAAGAAAACCAAATCTTACATTTATCAACATGTATTTACTCAAATAACTTGCCCTACAATAACATTTCAAATAACACATATTTAGAAACCTATCATTAACAACACAGATCACATTTTAACAATAATTCTAAAAACCTTAAAATGCCAATTTAATCATACTTTTTATTTATCGATGCATACACAACTTGTGAATGTGAGGAATGCCAGGCCTCCACCGTGGTTCGGATCCCACGTTAAACTGTAGGTCCTCCATTTTATCTCACAATCACCCTACCGTTACACATTAGCATAAGTGTGTATAACCCGTACGGGTAGTAAGATGCGATGCTAATAATATTGATGCATAGAAGGTTAGGATTTTTTAGGTTGGGATAGTTTTAATTATAATTAGGTAGGCTGTATTAATTACCGAGGTTCTGGCCAAACAGTATCAAGTGAATGCATTATTTTATTTCATACTTTGATACAAAAAATTTATAAACATTGTTAAAAATTGGTCGGTTGATTCATGTCTCACGATGCTAATCAAGGGAAGAGGTGCAGGAACCAAATACGGAGATGTCAGTGCCCACATCAATGTTCCGGGATCTTGTCTTCTCTTGTGTCTCTACGGCCGAGTGGTTCACACCCTTGCAAGCTGGTTGTTGATTCCTGTACACCACTTGGATCTGTGGCTTTGGAAATGGATGATACCCGGGAGGATAAATTGTCTGGGACGTCCCCCGACGCCTCTTGTGTGCCCATGTCACTGTCAAAGCGTCAATGTATAGTAGATTGACACAAGGCAGCATTAGCTGCTGCACTCCAACCAGTAGTTCCAGATGGTATAACATAAACTCAAGCAGATGCTTGGCCTAGTTCAGGTTCCAGCCACGTGGCAGGTCCAGAGTTGTGACGATGAGTGCCAAGGTGACATGATGGGCTGCCAATTCTTCATTCTGGAGGTAGGTAGGCTACTTGGTGTCTGGAGATCGGACAACAGCCCATGTTTCTCTAGTGGCTATTGCCCATGAAAAGGTACAGGATTTGAGGGCTGGATCGCCGGGTTACCTTGAGTAGAAATGTCTGGATCTGGTCTGTTATGCCGAGCTTCGATTACTCGGAAGCAATGCTCCAGCGAAAACATTGTTTCTTGGACCTGTTTAAGTATTGCAACTACTCCAGTCTGTCCCATCATGTTAGAGCTGGTTGAGAATGAATCTTGGCTTCTTATCTTGTTTTCCACGAATGTACATTGCTCGGAGGTCTTTAACTTTAGAGTGGGTACGACGACACCCAAAGTACGATGACAGAGGAGTTATGGTGCTGACAACAATCTAGGTATGTTGTGTTGGCCTACTGTTAAGCCTTGTGTCGTGTCTCTGAGGCGTGACTTCAGATCGTTGACTGGAAGTAGCTAAGCAGGGTGATGTTGAAGGTGTTATGTCGGCTGTTCCTTCTGTAGGGTTACACAAGAAGCAACTGGAGGTACCCTGTTGTGTGATGTCCTCTAATTTTCTTGAAGTCACTGCAAATCTTGTCAACCAATAAGTTGACGGTAACGTTCTTGGACAATGACGAGTTGTTGTTGAGCTCCCTTCCTCGATTGGTCTTCCATTCTGGCTGTGTATTAATAATAGTTTTTAAAGTTTAATATGAAAATAAATTGTTAAACAATTTATGAGAAAAATATTATATTGACAAGGCTGTTCCAGTGTTTTCCCCAAGGCATTTTGACCGGGCATGTTGCTCACCTCATTCTCCTGAAAATTTACTAAAATCAAAGTTTGTTGCACAAATCATTAAATATTGTCAAGTAATCCACTTCCCCTGCCCAGCTACTTAATAATGGCCCCCCCTTCTGGTATTTCTGAGAACACTGATGTCCTATAATAGGCCTACTTGATTTATATTTTAAATATATACTAAATTTATTTTATAATACGCTTTAGTTTTAGATCCTATTTATTTTTTCACACTAAACAAATGTGAAAGCCCTCTTTACAGAATATTGTTAAAACTGTGCCGTACCCTGTGAAATGTGTTATTCCTTCAGTAAGCTAACATTTAACTCTTTCACTCCCAACAAACAAATGTTAGCATATGAAGAAGGGATGTGTGAAGCTTAGAATATTCAGCTTTGACCTCACTTGAAACACTTGTTTTAAGTTTTTATAGTTAAAAATCTTTTCTTATAAAAATATTGAGGGCTAAAATAATAATTTTTGTAAGTGATATTTATGTCTAAAGCTATAAAAATATAGCCTACACATTATGTTTTTAAAGCTTAAAACACTGAAAATATATATTTGTACTTTGAATCAACAGTTTTAGAAATATTTCACGTAGTTTGATTCAGATTTGCTTCAAATCGAAAAAGTGGACTTATAAAACCTCTTAATATGAAGTTTAATAACAAAGAATATGATTGGTCAAATAATAAATTGGTGGGACAAACATTTCACAAGTAGGCCTATTCCATACTTTGCCAATATTGAAAACATTTATAAAATATTTTCTTTAATTAAAAACCACCAACATTTCATACTACCGTAAAAAAGTCTGTTGAAGCTCAGTCAAATTTTCATGGACTTGGCAGCTTTTCTTTCAAAGTATCGCCGCAATGCTTCTTCAAACACATTTCCTACAGTTCTCTTTTCCCAAATGTTGACCTTGGGAGTTGCTGGAGTATTTTTCTCAATATTCGCTGGCTTACTACTTTTATCTTCATTTTTATCATGACTGGAGGTCTTTTCTTTGGCAATAGTGTCCGTGGGACTTGGAACTTCCTTATCATCTCCTCCCGCTGAGCATATTTCTCCTTCTTCTGAACCAGACACAAAATTTTCCTTTTCTTCTTCCTTGATAACTTCTTTGGTCTTTAATACTTCATCATTTTGTTCGCTGCTACTGGATGAACTCAAGGAGTCGTCAGTATCGCCAGTCACATTGCTTTTATTTTTTGTTCTACGCTTTATTGGTGAATGTTCATCTTCAGAAGAGGACGATGACCCAGATGTGGTTGAATTTTTTCTTTTACGGTACTGTCTTGATTTCTTATCCGAAGATTTTTCTTTTGATTTTTTGTCGGTTTTATCAATTTTGACCTTTACTTTACCTTCACTAATAAGGGTATTTTCAGGTTCTACTGTTTGCTTGTACAGTGAATTGTAGAATGCACTCATGTCTTTTTGTTTAGTGACATCCATTAATTCTTCGATTTTCTCTTGATGATGATCTTCTGCATCCATTTTTGCAAACTCTTCCACCTTTTTACGATAGGAAGAAGTTACAAAAGATTCCTTATCTTTGAATTCATCACCTTCAGCCTCTCTGTCCTTTTGAAGTTGCCGTTCAGTGCGACGCTCATGCTCGCGCTTACGACGTTCGGCGTGTTGCATCAATGCTGGGATGTAGCGTGACTTCTGAGATTCGGCTTTCTTTACTTTCTGTGCTTCCTCTTTCTTCTTTGCCATTTCACTAAACACTTCATCATATTGAAATACCGTTTCATCCTGTTCGAGAGCCCGCTTTATGTCCAGTTGCGTTTGTTTCTTTTGAACGCTTCTCTCTGCCTCTCGTTTGAGCGCTTTCTGAACCCAATCAGTTCCATCTTCACCTTCATCGCTTTCTTCACCAAATACTGAAAGTCGAGGTTTTAATGATTCTTTTTTCGGCAGGATTAGGCCGTATTGTTTACCCGCCATGATAACCTTAAAGGCGTTTCTTTCTTTAATTATTTTTTTTAAGTTCCAATAAGTGTACAGGAATGATTATTAATTGTGAGTTAAAATAATGAGTTATTAACAAAGTTTAAAGTTATTTTAAATCAGAAGTTAAAATAATTCTGATCACAAGATATTTGAAATTATTATTAAATCTATATAGATATTATACAGAATTGCTTGAATTAATCAAATACTACAACAGCCATGATAATTTACTAATAACAGGCTGGTCAACATGATTCTATTATAATAACCTATGAATTCTATAAACTAAAAGGGTAGCATTTTAGCGGCACTACCTATGTTTTATATATATAGTTTATTTCAAACAAATAGATTGGTTTGCCAAATATAACTCTGGCTTTTTAACATTTGGCTAGGTTCGTATTAATAAATAATAATAGTGCATAGTGTACATTGCAAAAATCATAAGAAAAATACGCTTTATAATAAGGCGTGGTAGTTAAAGTTTTACTTAAATATATAGTTTTTAATTAATAGAAATTGACCTAGCCTTTGGCTCTACTAGATATGGTTCTTCACGTGAGGGTTCCCTCGGAAAACAATGTTCATTAAATTGTATATTTTTAATGTTTAGAAATTGGATGCATCTAGAAACTACTTGGAGGTGTCTTGATATCTAAAAAAAAACTTTGGATGTCTATAGAAGATATTTAAAGAAGTGGTCATCGCTTGAAAATCTTTTTAAGATTAGATTCATCCAGCGTCCTATTCCCGAGAACTTTCGTTTTATAATCGATATTATCCTACTAGAACGATCTAAACAATTTGAAAAAATATTTTTGTATGCTATAAGATCAGCCAATCACAACTTTGGAATAAATATAGCTTGTTTTGCTTCTTCCCCGTGAAACAACCCAATTGTTTTTGCTGACTATTTGTATGGTTAGTATTGTTAGTTTTTTTTTAACTGTATTGAAAGAACATTAATTTTATTTAATGTAGGCCTATGTTGAACATTTCAAAAACATATTTTAGAAAAAGTGCATATATTTTGAGCACATACTTTATTTAGTTCACGCATTACCCTTCATTGGCTCAGTTAATATGGGATAGAGAGAGGGGTGAACTGGCAGGTTCTAAGCGGTCCGTGATTACCAGTTTAACCACTGCTGCTTCGGTAAGCGAGGAAGTGTAAATAGCTGTTAGCAGGGCCGTATTTAGGGTATGCAACACCCCTGTGCTGTCATTTATTTTACGAAACCCCCTCCCCTTTCCCTCCTCAAACATCAACATCGCTTCTCATCTAATTACAGCATTGACTTTCAGATATTATATGGTTGTAAAACTTATAAATATCACTAATTTATTTTTAATTTTATTTATATATTATAACACAATTGAATAATCCATTAAAATTTACAAGTCCATGCATATATTCCTGTGCAACAAATGTTTGGATATCCATTCTAAAATTTAAAAAATAGCCCATCAATAGTCTCACAATTTACTAAAACCCTTTTGAAATTTTTTTTTTTTGCAAAATTGTTGTATTCCGTCACCATATCGCCGTGAGGAGTTAGAAAAATCAGCATAATTGTTTTGGTTGATACAATTTTTTGTTAAGTAACCTGGGTTCGGCCATTGATTTCCCAATAAAATGGATCATTACTTGGACTGAGTAGATATGAAAGAGTTGTTCTTTAATAACGAATGATGAGAAAAGGCTAATGAATCGCAATTTGTTTATACTTCACGCAAAATGCTATAAATTTGTTTTCTGGTTACATTCAAGTTTGATATATTTGTCTTATTTCCATATTATTTTGCCGTTCCCCTAAACTTGGCCACCCTGTGCAGCTGCACATATTACACGTGCCTAAATACGGCCCTGGCTGTTAGGCCACACGGCTTAAAATACAATGGATTGTGTCTTTTTATGGAACTACTTTTCTATTCTGTCCTAGCTTATACTCATACCCCCTTTCATCCCTCACCAGCAACCAGCCTTTGTAATGTCAATAGGAATGAAAAAAAATAAACATTACCAATTTTTTTAATATTTAGATTAATAGGAAAGCTTGCTGCTAGTTAGAAAATATCTTAAAATGTATTGTTGTGAGCCTATCAAAAAATCACTGCAATTATTTTTAGATGAATGCTTCTATAACCCTTTTTCATTAAAACTAGTCTCAAAGATCCGCAAATATGCTTAAAAATTCTTTGAAAAAAATTAATGGGACATTTTCACAGATTTCTTTTTCTACTAATAAAACTCTTTCCCCGGCTATTTTGATAATTAAATGCCTCTAAAAATCTATTTTAAGTGGTCTTAAAATGTTGATTTAAAAAAAATAGTTGGGTGTCTCTAGAAGTTATTTCGAGGTCTACATCCTGAAAGTTTTTGAAAATTAAATCCCTCTGTAAACTATTTGGAGTAGTCCTTCCCTGGTAAATATATAAAAATTGAATACCTCTAGGAATTATTTGTAGTTTAATAAATGTTTATCTTTCAAATTCATATTTGAGAATATCAGAGGGCAGTGAAATAAATCTAGAGCGAGGCAAGTTTACTCCAGCTGGGGAGGGGCATAATCCCTACTCCCCTGTCCAGTCACCAATAAATTAGAAGCTATAATTTATTCTATGGGGGAAATATAAAATCATCATCTAGACGTTCTGCTTAAGTGAATAATGATCCTGAGCACGAGATGAATCCTGGATAGCTCAGTGGAATAGCATTGGTGCGCTAAGCTGGGGGTCACAAGTTCAATTCCCGTGTTCAGGTGCGATCTTTAAACTAATCTAATGTATTTTAGGCATGTGTTAGCTAGATACATGTTGTATTAGACTATTAATTATTGATTATTGGGTGGGCTTGGGTCCGAAAACGTGGAGATTTAGATTGGTATCAGTTTATTTAGCAATATAGTTAAGAAAAATATATAGTATACACATCAAGCCCATCTTATTTCCATGTCTAGAGATCCTCCAGGCTCTATTCAATAGCCACCTTGTCAGCTGCTTCTTCATAGGTTGTGTGCTATCTCTCTTAAGGATTTTTGGAAGGATGTTGAATAACTTAGATCATGCATAAAGAGGCTTCTTCTCTAAGATCAGTTATCTGTGGGCAAGCAGGCTGTACTTGTCAGCGGGCCTCGTCTGATAATCAAATACACTCCACTTACCCTAAAAGGTAACAATCTTACTTTAACGAACTACACTATAACCCTATCTTATACGCTGCGCCATCCAGTAGCAAACAAGGTATTACTACGTTAAAGGGTAAACGAATGATTCATATTTGTTCTTTTTGTTCTTGTTTAAATATTGTGTCAAAGTAGAAAGCACGGATTTATTGTTTTTCGCAAAGAAGAATTTTGGTGAGATCAGGGAAATAGGCGGAATTTGGGCGGGGGGGAGGGCAAGGGAAAGCAGTTGCTCCCCCAAAATTTCTAGAATAACAAAAAAAGCTAAATATAAGTCATCAAGTATAATTCACTTGTGATTCTAACAGATTTCTCATAGAACACTCCAGTTCATCTATTATAAATGATGTACGAAATAGTGTTTTTTCATTTAAGTACAAGTAAAAGTTCAAGAAGACATTGAACAAAATAGATTGTATCTGCATGTGTTGTGCGAATAGTTTATATTTTGTGGGAGGCAATCTATTGCCTTAAGAGGTCACGATGAAACTGAAGCTTCAAAAAATAAGGGGGATTATTTGGAGTTGGTGGAGCTTCGCTCGAAAGATAATGCATTAGTAAAACACTTCTTCACTGACCGAGAGAAAAACTTTCAGTATGCAGTTGAAAAATCTCAGAATGATCTACTATCCATTATTGGAGAGTAAATAAAAATCCAAATTGCTGATAAATTTAGAGGGAGATTTTTTTTTGCCTTGATTGCTGATGAAACACAGGATATATCCAAACAAGAGCAAGTAGCTATTGTGATAAGATACGTGACCGACAATCTAGAAGTTCGTGAATCATTCGTAGGATTTTACCGTGCAGAAAAAAGATGGTAAAAAATTGGCAAATTTATTGAAGAATGTCTTAATTTCATTATACCTAGACATACAACACATGCGAGCTCAGTGCTACGATGGAGCGTCAAACGTGTGAGGGCCATACAAGTGAGTTGCAACCAGAGCTTAGGATGGACATCCTACGGCTATATACATTCATTGTAAGGCATACAGTTAAAATCTATGTATCGTTAATTGTTGTACAGGGGCTACTTCAATAGGAATACATTTTTCGTACTTCGAATTTGTACAACCTCATTGAAAAACAATCAAACGTCATGGTATTTTTGAAAAAATCCACAAAAATACCAAAATCTTTTGCGGTGGAACAACAACATTAAATTCGCTCAATGATACTAAATGAGCTTGCCGTGTAGAAACCGTAAGTTACGTACTTGATAATTTTAAAATTATATTGATCGCTTTAAATGAAATCTCATAAACTGACGCTAACTGTGGTGGTGAGGCCAGAAAATGAATGGAGGATTTCAATTTCATTTTTGATCTCATGTTGCTAAGAAGAGTTTTTCACCAGTGTGGAATTCTACCTAAGACCCTCCAGTCCAGCAGTGTGAACTACGAGGTCGTGAAAAATGTGATGAATAGCACGATTTACGTTTTACAATCTTTTAGAACTGATTATTTTTTAACTCAACTATTAAATTATTGCACCGACATAGCCAAAAGATATAGATTTAAGCCAGCAGAGTTACTGAGAAAAGGCAGAATCTCAGCAAAAATCTATTGCGGGAATAAAGCTCCATTTGAGACCGTAGAGAAGTTTTTCAGGGTTATGATACTTTTTCCTCTTATTGATATTCTTGTTCAAGAAATAAGAGTCAGGCTAGCTGAAAACAATTTGGACGCTGTGAATCACTTGAGTAATGTACTGAGTTAAAATAAAGTTGACCCATCCAGTGTAGCTCATGTTTGCAACTATTACAATTTAGACAAGGAACGTCTCTTGGTGGAGGTGCTTTGTTTTAACGGAATGAAAACAGTAACGAAGAAGAGCATTGAAGAAAGGGCAGCAGCCTGTCTGGAAAAAAACGCTGAAAGATATTCTTCCAATGATTTTCGAGCTTTTCCGACTGTATTTTACTATTCTTATGAATTCAGTTTCTTGTGAACAATCCTTTTCATGTTTGCGACGGTTAAAACATATTGTAGGAATACTAAAGGGCAGGAAAGGTTCTCATCCTTGGCGCTTAGCCATTGAACGAGATATAAACATTGACATTTTAAGAGTGATAAATGATTTCAATATAATAAAATAATAGAAGGTTGTTTTTTAAGTGAAAAAGAGGAAATAGACTGAAACTGTGATTGGATTTTCTTTAATCTCCTAAGTTACTGTAAATTATGTATTTTAATTAATTATTTATTTTCATAATCTCCCTATATGTCTAGAGTCTCATTATGTTATTAAATCATGTGACTGTTTGTTATCGTTTATTAAACATTTTCTAAAAGCTTAAAGCTTAAACTTTTGAGTTTTCATTTTTCTAAATTTAAATATTGTTACTAGCTGCAAATAGGAATTAAAGTAAGTGACTATATTAGTTTTGTTTTAAATTGAACTTTCTTTTCAATTTCTACTAGCCTCCCTTCTAACTAAAGGGCGCGTACATACAGAGAGCAACTCGCAACGGCAACGCAACGAAAACTACAGTTGTTCGTGTAGAGCACACAGAGTTGAATATAACCGTTTATACTGCGGGAAACGAGAGGAAGACTGCAACGCAACTGCTGGGAAACTCGCGCACCACCAGTTTCCCGGGCACGACATGCTGTAAACCAGTTTACCAAGTTCCTTAGTTGCTCTGTGTGTGTGTGGAGGATCAAGTGAGTGAAATGGCTGCTGCTGAAGAAAATAACATAATATTCGTTCAAGTTGTAGAAAAATATCCGTGTTTGTATGATCCTACAGCTAAAGGATATTCACAGAAAAATGTTACAGACAAAGCTTGGTATGCCGTCTTTGTTGACTGCAAAGCAAGTGGTAAATAGAACATTATTTCATATATAAACAGTGATTTTATTTCATAATGAAATCAGTTGCGGCTCTTGAGTTTGAGCATGGGAGGTTCTGCTTAAGGTGGAGGGAGGGGATACAAAATGGGGAAGGGAAAATTTCAATAAATGGTGGCAAGAGCCCAATAGCCCAATAGGAAGCGTCTTAGCTTTCGTTTCCACCGTCGATGAATGAAAAACCAAACGAAAGCCTCCTCTTCTGACGACGACATCTCGTAAACTGACAGTAAACAAGTTTTATCCTATATGAACACTAAAGGCAACTAGAAACCAGAAACTACCACGAAGCAACCAGTAGAACTAAAGTTTTCGTTGGTTGCCGTTGAGCGTTACTCTCTGTATGTACGCGCCCAAACTAAACTTATCTCTCAACATCCTTCCCTCCCCCCTCCAACGCAATCCGCGATAACCTCTTTGCATTTTTGGGGCATTTAAAATGTTTTCATATATGGCTCCAAAACTATTTTCTCTGTGTAAGAATGTTCCATCAAATTTTCTTTTCTTGGTTGATATCTTAAAGATTTTTCCAGTCTGGACTTGTAAAATTTACATTTTTAATTATAAAAGTCATCATATTTAAATTGTCTTTGATATTGAAACTGTACCAAATGTTAATATTTTCAGAAGTTTAGTACAAGCTTTTAAGGGCACTTTTGAGGCTACTGTTTATCAAAAAATTTCGTTGGAGACCACCTTTCTCTTTGGGCGTGGGGTGTATGGAATACTCCCTAGATCGTTTGGTACGAGTCCTTCCCTTGTTCATTGTCTTCCCCCCAATCTAAATGCTGAAATTCTACCTATGAGATCAGCCTAACTTATCTATAATCATCTATAGCATCCTGTTCCATTTCAAACATTTGAGTAAACTAAATAAAAGTACAATTTGTGAATTATCTAAAGCAACTCTTTAACAATATAAGGATACTTTTTTCGATTGTTGAGAAAATGGTTTATATTCGTATATAAAATATTCTCAGCAATCCATATATATTCATACCAAAATTTTTCTCAACAATCAAATATATATAATATATAGCAATCATATATATATGATATAACAATCAAATATATGTACATATATAAATATATACATAATTATATACAAAGAGACTTCCAACATTCATCTTCAAATTAATTTACTAGTATTGTTTTCAACCATAGTATAAAATTGATAGCTTCTGAATATCTTGTTCATTCCAATCCTTATCTGGAACATTAAATTATATTTCTTAAGCTTTATTGTATTTTAAAATATGCAATGAAGAATTAATTTCAGTATTACTGTGGTCTGTTATTTATCAAAAGCTCTCTGGTTATGTTTTTTTATTGGAATAATAGTTTTGAATGAAATTCGCCATTAATGTTAATTTGGGTTGTTCTTAGTTTTCTTTGTACTGTATATTCCTAGTTCCTAAGGTGCATTAAAATAATTAGTGCATGAGTGTATAGACCTACCTTCCATATCATCTTAACCTCTAAATGAGTTGGTTGGCCTTATGAATACCCAGTGGGATGAAGAAAAGAAATTATCATGATAACTTGGAGCATAGTAATATTTCTATATTATTTCTCATAGGCTAACTAAAGCTTAAGTGGGGCGCCAACAATGTATAATTATATAATATTACAAGGAAAGTGTTGGCAAAGAATACAGTTTTAACTTCCTCAGGGGCGCTGATTACCTAAATCCTTTTAATGAATAACCGTGTTTTGCTCAACCAATGGCAGGAGCTATCGAAAATATAAGACCATTATACTAGTCAAGGATTATCCCCAAGTGCTTCGTCTTTTTTTACTGTCATTAAATTGGCTTATTTTGAGACATCTTCTTGGTATTTTCCCATTAACGAGTAACGATTGTTTGGTCTTTGCCTCATTTACAAAAATATAATTGTTGTGGCAGTATTTCAAGACAGTGATAAGGACAATGTAGGAGGTATACTCAAGGGTTCAAACGGTTCTAATTCCCAACATTAGCACCATTCCATCTTCATACATACTGGACCCAGGATTGAGCCTTGTCTTAGTGGGGGAGGCTTAGTTCTTACAAAGTGTGTCATTCCATTTAAGTTTTGCTTCACTTCAACCACTTAACTTCGCCCATTAAAGTAACGCTTAAGCTAGCTAGTTGTTATTTCTAAATTCCTAGTCCCCTAGTTTTGGAATTATTAGGTATTGACCCGGGCAGTTAAAGGTCGGGCCAAAGTTGAGTAAAAGGTTTGTTATGATGTTCTCAGCATCCAGATGGTCTGCCAGTCACCCTACGAGGTCAAAAACTGCAGTAATTCTTGATCTTCTACAGATGAAGCTTTTGGTTTAGATGCTCATTCCACTAAGGGTCATTCGACCATCAACATTTTATAGCAACATTTTCACAAGAGTAATTATTATAAGCTACAAATATTTATTTAAATGGTTTCAAATCATTACTGTCCATGAGTCATAAGGGGTCAACTTACTATTTTATGCTTTTAGCGTACCATTTCTAAGGCAAAGTAATTTATGTTTGGAGCTGAAATTTTGTATAACGAGACATTCATATGAGGTGTACACAATGAAATATTAATAATATTAATATTGACATTGTGGTATTTGAGAATAAGAAGAAGAAGGAAAAGAAACCGGGTGTCTACTGGCAGAGGTCGGCAGCCTGACGCAACCGAAAAGACGGAGATAAGAGAACAGAGGAAACTTATGACTTGTAATGACCGAGCTTATGGGTGGTAAGCTTTTCTTTAGCCGGAGCATTATCCATTTATAAACGTTGCATCCTGTAGAGGATAGAACAAACATATTATAAGAAAATAACATATATTAATATTTTATTTTGTACTCCTCATATGAACATCTAGCTACATACTCAATTTCAGCCCCATATATTAATTACTTTACTTTAACAATGATACGCAAAAAGAAAATAAGTTTGACCCCTTATAGCTCATGAACTGTAATGATTTGAAATAATGTAATCACTATTTATAGATTATACTCATACAACTGTTAAATTTGTGTAATAAAATTGATGGTAAATGATCTTAAAACGCGCCATTATTATTCTCAATGACCTTAAATAAGGACGCTACCGGGGAAATTGGCCTGTAGCTCAAGCTTCTTCCTTGCTGCCACGGTTGTCCTTTGAGTAGACTTGGGGAATTTTGAGTCTTGCGGGGAAAATGCCTTATTCAAAAGTATTATTTTGTAATGTCAACAAGGTGGGCTGTAGTTCCTATTCACATATCTTGAGCAGTTTTTATGAGACTTCATCCATTCCCGCTGAGGCTATGTGTGGGATGGGGTAGAGTGAGAGACTTTGACCAGCGAGATTCATATTTCCTTTGTCTATTAAGCTTCTAGGTTAGTGGTTATTGTTTATAATCTCAGTTGTAATCTAAGTGAAGAAGGAGTTCAGCTGATTTACCACCATTTTTTGGTATTGGATAAACTTTTTTGCTACAGATTCTCAGGGGCATAGATAAAGGGGTAGTGAAGGAACCAAACTTGTACTTTATTAATATTGATATATTATATAGTTACCAATTTGACTATTGCCATTCGAACAAGCTTCATTGTCTTCTCTCTAGATTATATTTTAAAACTTCCTGCTAATCTGAGTTGGCAACACTGCGCCTGTGTGTTGCTAGCCATGGGTTTTAAGTCACTTTTGCATTGTGGTTTTCCAATAAGCGGTTAGGTCAACCCATTTGACTTTTACTTTGTCTGCGTAGTTTAGTGAAATGTGTCGTTTCTAAATATTATTTGGTTGTACTATATGGAGGGATACTTATTAATAACTAATGTGTATTGCATTTAGTATTCCATATTTGCTGTCATGTCTTAAATTATGTTTGAATTAACTTTTAGAATATACATAGCAAAGTGACCAGTGCAAAAGTTGGACAATGCATCTTTCTTTAATCCTTTATTCTTAACGTAAACGAGTAGCTTATCAATGGCAGGCATAGCTTTATTAATCTAGAAGGAATAAAGACCGCTTACAGATTAAATTCGGTGTTTAGAACTGATTGTCACATCACTAAAATTAGATAGCAATGGAAAAAATAATTTATTTTAATATCTTAATATTTTTTATAACCATACCTTTACTACATTTCGTAGATTCATTATCACAGCACCCCTTGCTTCTTATTGTATCGTATGATGGGTTCAGACACAACTATTTTGAAAAGCAAGTGACTCCAACCTTACAAAAGCTTAAAACTTTAGGAACCCATGCAGAGTACATGAGAAATGTTTTTGAAACAAAGACATTTCCTAATCACCATTCAATCGCCACTGGACTTTTCCCAGAAGTTCATGGCGTTTTAGCAAACTCTTTGTATGATCCAATCTATAAAAGAGTATTAAACTTCAGTTACGAGCTGTGGCATCAGAATGAAAACATTATTCCAATATGGGTGAGTGCTCTGGCTAACTTTAATTAAAGTGACATTTCAAAGGAGTTATTGATATTTTAAAATAAATATAGCCTACCACTATTATATAATGAGCCCAATTTATAAGATTTATTTTAGTATTTTAGGGGCAGACTTGATGAATTTGCCAGCCTACAAATTATTAATCTACGATGTAATTTGAGGAGGGTAGGTACATAAAAATATATTAATCATTAAAGCATTTTTTTTTATTTTCAATCAAAATAATCCTATTCTATAACCTAAATTTGACTTAGGAAAGAATTGTTTTTAGAAGCATGCAATAATCGTTTAAACCAACCACATTTCACCATTTGTCATAGCAAACCTAACTTTTGCAAATAAGACTCAATTTCCTCTTAATCTTGTTTAGAAAAAATCTTGGACATCAACTAATGAATTTAAATGTAAGCTCACACTATTCTCCGTCACAACTAAACCGATTACAACTGCTGCTCCAAGTGTAAAGTTTAGATGACATAACAAAAATAAAAACGCAAATCAATGTTTTAAATAATTAATACTATGCAAACCTAACCTTTCAAAGGTTCCTAGCCAACCTAACCTTTCATGTGTTTTTTGTTTTTTAAAAATTTCTTGGCACCGCATCTTGCAACCCATTCAGGTTATACATCTATGTACTAAACTACACTAATGTGTTAGGTTGAATTTAGAGAAAGTATGTATATACCTGAATTTGTGTGGGGGGAGAGTGGAAAACCATTTAGGGAAAAACACTTCAAGTACACTCAACCGAAATTAAACCACAATCTCCCTGTCATCGGCAGTCTGGTCTATTAGGATATGATAGTGACGCCTTAGAACATGTGACCACCGAAGTAAGTCTTTCATGTGTTAATAAATTAAAATTTCAAATAATATTGATCAAATAAACAATTGAATATCTATGTATATAAAACGATGACGTTATACACCGTGGAGGATCATTGGTTAACATTATAATGTAAATTATATAAGTAAAAACAAAATATACTAGTTAATATTTACGTTTTTACTTTTCACTTGTACCTTAGTGAATTTTGTGTTAAGTGTATAAGTTAATTAGGCCTACCTATTCAAAATTTTCAAACTTGATAAATGTCTGTATTATTCTATTTGCCATATTCATGGGGGTGTAAGAATAACAATGAAATATCTAAATAGGCCTACAGTGTTAAAGGTGAGAAAAAGTGTAGGGCCTATTATATGAGCGATAGTGTATGTCCTATCAGCTGTAGTTTTCCTATCATAACCTGTTCAGAATATAGGCCCGCCAGTTCTGGTACAAAAATATATATATACTACTACTGAAATACAGTGTTAATTCAACAAAAACACTCAACAAACAACACTATTAATCACATAGGCCTAGTACCTGACTTCAATATTACCTATAATAGCTTCTTAGATTGGACTGTGATAACTCATTAAATTGAATAGTAAAATACCCTTTTCATCTTCACACTGTTTTGGTTAATACTTCCTTCAACACAATCCACACACAAAAACATTTAAATAAAACCAGCCTCTAGTTAATTTGATTTTTTAAAATAACAATACTACTCATCCTAACTTAACCTAAGCAACTTTCTTTTGGTACAAGTACGTTTTGTTAATTTTGGGTAAGCAATTAACTATATATAAACAAATGGTAATGAGTAACTAAAACACTTGTTTTAGTGTGTTATTTTATTTTAAGCTGCCTTGACTGATAGGCTTACGTGGATAGGCCTTTTCACTAGTTTGGAGGTATAATCGTTCCAAGCAGTGTTTAAACAACATGAAGGTGAATAAGGTAATCACTGTCTAATCCATGATACCTACTAGTATTCACAATATATTTTGTTTATCACTATGTCTTACTATCCGTTCAGGCTATACAAAGATGTAGGCCTACCAGCTCAGTACTAATAATTATGCTAATTAACTAGGCAACAGAGAAGGTTGAAGTTAGAGGAATTGTATCTGCGTTTGTAAATGGAAAACCAATTAGGAATTACATGAATTTGAACCCTAATCTGCATGTCATTGGCAATCTAGTCTATTGCGAGAGTGGTGTTTTAGACCATGCAACCTTCGTATATAAATAATATTACTCTATCGGTTACCTACCAAAGTGTGTTTCCTGTGATTAACAATACTGGTATCTGCTTCGATAGCCTCGTGGTCTAAGGCGTCACTCATGAAATATTCTGAAAATTGAAAAATGACACCTGGACACGGGAATCGAACCCGGGACCTCTGGCTTAGTACGCCATCATAGACTCTGCCTTAAAAATATGAGTGAAGAATGACCCAGGGCACGAGACGAATCCTGGATAGCTCAGTGGTTAGAGCATTGGCGTACTAAGCCAGAGGTCCCGGGTTCGATTCCCGTGTCCAGGTGTCATTTTTCAATTTTCAGAATATGATATCTAGGTGGAGTAATCCCCACTAATAAGCATTAATAATAGCTCTGGCTATTAATTCTTAACTCATGAAATAGTCTAGACTGCCAATGACGGGGAGATAGAGGTTCAAATTCCTGTTGAATATACTGAGGGTGGTTTTTCCAAAATGGTTTTTCACAAATATGGTTATACTTCCTCTAAATTCCACATTCCTCATCCCCCAACTCTTCACTAGCATAGTTAATACATATGAGCATAACCTGAACAGGTAGTAAGACACTAAAAAAATGCTTGGTTTTAGTGTTATTTTTGTAATTGTTATCCAACAGTAGTTTAGAATTGTAAACAAGACTTGACCAGCCTTAAGTTTAAAATTTTTCATTAGGATGTTTGAAATCTGGTCAAAATAAGAAGCTGTAAAAATGGACCCTATTTATCTCTTCCCCACACCTACCACCAATCCCCAACCTCTAACCTGTTGTTCAATAAACCTAATTAATTTCACAAGATTAAAAGCTTGGAGAAAATTGCTTATCAGCAGTGGTTACAAAAGCCGTGCTTGACCCCGGCTAGGTTTTACCAAGCTAGGTTTTTCTTTTGCTGAATCAGGCTAATAAATTAGAGTTTGAAAAGTCATGTCCCAACAGGAGATGAATTTTCGGATGGAGTTTGAACATAATTCAACAAACGCTGTCACCCGCTTAGGTGGTCGCGTGGTTTAACACGCTACTCTTGCAGTAGGCTAGACTGCTGATAACAGGGAGATCGAGGTTTACTCCTGGTCGGGTGCACTGAGAGTGTTTTTTCCTAAAGGCTTTCCACTCTCCTTCCACACAAATGTGGGTGCACTTCCTCTTGATTGAACCTTCTTAGTCCTTAAACCATTAGTGTAATTAATACATGAACGTATAACCTGAATGGGTAGGAAGACGCAATGCTAAAAAAAAGCTCATACAGTTCGTTAGGTCTTACCTTGACGAATTACAGTATGGCTTTGTTGCATCAGTGACATTGTTTGTTGAGGTGTCTCCGTTGCTGACAGATGTGCAGCTGAAAGTATGTTTGATCCAGAGAAGATCTCACTGAGCTTGTTTATTTTTGTGGTGAAATGTAGGTTTCCCCTTTCTCAGTGACAAATTAATGACCGGGTGCTGGATGTGGTTTTGGTTCTGGATTTGAGTTAGTTTGTAAGTTGTGTGATTATATAATCACTAGGTAGCCCCTAGAAAGCAAATGTTAAATACCTCAAATTAAAAAAAAAATCCTTAGGAGATTTAGAGTTTTAAAGTCATTCGATGGTGCAAAATAAGGTGAGGCATTTTGAGTTGACAATCGTGTGTAACCCACTTCGGTGGTTGCAAGGTCTAACGCACTACTCTCTTGTTAGACTAGTTTGCTGGTGACAGGGAAATCGAGGTTCGAATCTTGGTTGGATGTAGTTTTCCACTACCCCTCTACACAAATGCGGGTACACTTCCTATAAATATAACCTTCTACATCCTTAAAACCTTTAGAGTAGTTAGTACATAATTAATACATACACGTATAACCCGAACAGGTACTAAGATGCGGTGCTAAAATAATATATGTAATCCCAGTTTCTAATAATATATAGCTTGTGTAAAGTGCCTGGATGGCTATCAATAATACATATTTGGTCTCTGAAAGCTTGCGGGACACTTGAGATGAAATAATGGTAGCTTAGATTGAGGATGGTGCCAGGGGTTGATAACATAACTCTCTTAGTCATGATGCAGTATTACACTCTCATACTTATTTTATAAAATAAACCTAGATATCTTTAACTAAAGAAAAGTATTTATTTAGTAAAATGTGATTGTGTGATATTACAACACATCGCGTTTCTTTAAAAATATTTACACTATATGCAAGGGCAATTTAACAGCTGCCTGCTAAAAGAACGTGAAATTGAATATCTGGAATCATTTAGAAAATATTTAGGAATAAACATTGAAACTTTTGGAAGAACACTCAGTTAGGCTATGCTAAGAGTGGAATTTGTGTCATACAGGAAAATAATCTGTTTGTACTTTACTGTTGGATTTTTAACTGCTTTTCATGTTTAAGATTTTGCCATTTTCTTTGATAAAACCCTAGCTATTTATTTTAGCTAATAACTTATACGAAATAAACAACGCCCCTAGAACAAGGACAGGTGCGGGGATGAGACCTTCAGGGTTAAATACATAATATTTGGTCCACTGTTTTATACTGGAGTGATAATTAAATACAGAAAGCCCGGACAGTAAGTAAGACGCGTGGCAAAAAACACAATAATTTTAAATAATTGCCATAAAGTTCACCCAATCCCGGATTTCATTATTTGGTGTCTTATTTTAGATCTTGCTAAATTTTCTTATGATTCCAAGAAATGTTTAACCCCTATCTCTATTTGATGTGTTTGTTGAAGCGGCTGAATGAAAACAGCGGGGAAGGTCGCTACAGCGGTGTCATGATGTGGCCCGGTGGAGGGTTTACGTATCAAAACACTCTTCCTACACATCTTCAGAATTACAACACCTCCATTTCCTGGGAGGAGCGTGTGGATACGGCCATTGGCTGGTTCCTTCATCCCGTCACTCCTGCCAACCTTGTCATGCTATACATTGAAGAGCCTGATGCAAGCTCTCACATCTTTGGACCAGAGTCCCAGCAAGTTTTGAAACAGCTGGCTAAACTCGACCAGCTAACAGATTACTTGCAGCACCGGTTAGTGGACAACAACCTGTCTGACGTTGTCAATGTCTTCCATTTGAGTGATCATGGGATGGACACGGTGACTCTAGACAGAATTGTCAACCTCACAGATTATGTAGACAGGTCAACGTATATCACATCTGGATCTTCACCAGTACTTGGACTGGTCCCTCTTAATAAAGGCGAGTTATTAGTTTGGACAATTGCACCTCATACAAAATGTTATTTTTATTTTCATAAAAGATTGAAGGTTATATTTGGTAATCTTTATCCAAAACTCAATAAAGCTGCATCGTTGTGTTTCTAGAATTCTTGTCTAGTCTGATTTGCTTATTACACGGTCACAGCTCGATTCCCGGCTGGGTGCACTCTCCCTTCACACCACACAAATAAGCGTACATTTCCTCTAAGACTATATCTTCTTCATCTCTTAATGAAAATATGTTCATAGCCCTGATGACTAACCCTTCTTTCACTCCACCCTAGACTCCCCCTTCCCCATGTTCCCCCACTACCCCCCATTAATTCTTTATAGAAATAATTTTGGTCTGTGTATGGTTAAATAACATTGTATATTGATTTTAGATAACGAAGAACACATTTACAAATCGTTGAAGAATGCTTCATTGCATGATAACTTCAGAGTGTTCAAGAGGGCTGATATCCCAGAACGATGGCATTTCAAGAACAACAACCGTACACCTCCAATCCTAGCAGTGGCGGATGAAGGCTATGCTTTCGATGACCTCTTTGTTTACCAGGATTACTACATTCACAGTTACAACGTTACACGTCAGTATTGTTACTCTTATTTTGTATTTACGTGAATTTTCTGAACCATCAGATTATACCACCACATGACTGATAAACTAACTTATTTCTAGAATTGACACAACACACATTCCTCAGACCATGAATTAAGTATTGTCAAAACAACAGCCCCAATTTCATTAATAATATTTTTTTATTGTACCGGGATACCCTTAATTCAGTAGACAGAAGCGCTAAAGACTGAGTGAGCTAAGGGGTCAGACTTTAATAAAAATTAGCGTATAACCCGAACGGGTAGTAAGACGCGGTGCTAAATATTATTTAATAAAAATTAAAAAACTACTAGATGATTAGGGGATTATTGTAATTCTGTTTTCCCCCCATACTGTTTATTGGTGCTTCAGAACAAATATAATCATAGGACAAACACAACCACCAGGCCCCAGACCAGAAATTTAACACTGAACTGAATGTATTAATGCTATAACGAAGGGATTATTTAAGAAAGAATGTTAACATTTAGTTACTATTTGTATTTCAAATAACCCACCTCGGTGGCGTAGTTGGCTAACGCGCTAGTCGTGTTGAGCTCGACTGCCGAGGACGGGGAGATCGAGGTTCGAATCTCGATCGGGTGAACTGGGGGGTGGTTTTTACTAAATGGTTTTCCACTCTCCCTCCACGCAAATGCGGGTTCACTTCCTCTAAATTCAACCTTCCCAATTCCTAATCCGTTAGCATAATTAGTACTTAAGTGTATAACCCGAATGGGTAGTAAGATGCGGTGCTAAATAATAATAATAATATTTTTAATATCTATGTTAAACTTATATTTACTCTCAAGTTCATAATTTTATTCAAGATTCAGATTCAGGATTCAAAGGTAAATTGGAAATTCAGATTCAAGATTCAAAATTCAAAATCATAAAATAGTGAATTCAACTCAACTCTCTCTGCCATATTGTTTTAAAATATCGGTTTGGAAAGGAAACACCAAAATTGACTTTGACGCTGCTTTGTGTATTGACTCATTTTTTTATATTTTATGTTCATTGATACTCTTCTCCAAAACGTGATGGTTAGTTGGTTTGTTACTAATGATGAGTATCTTGGAGTTCTTCCATTTGCCTTCTTGTAGTCCAGCATTGATGGGTTGAATAACTACCGTTTAGAACACTAGAGTGGGGTATATGAGCTTTATCCGTGATAGAATAAGCTTCTTAAAACATAAACCCAGAGGAGATAAATATATGTAGGAGGGTGTTTACAAGATCACTGATATTATTAGTTTGCTTATTGCATATTATTAACTGTTCCTGATAATATTTATAGCTCCATTCATATTACATTGGAACCTAATTCAAACTTCTGTAATTCGAAATCGTCTTTAATTCGAATTTTTCGCCCTGTCCCATGAGTTTTGTATTAAAACAATGTTAAAAAATCGTGGATAATTCAAAAAAAATTTTTTGTTAGTTCGAACTTTTCGTAAGTTGTAATGTAATGTGCAGTATTGTTTTCCTACTTTTAGTTGCGGCACCGTGTTTTTCTATTTTTGGAAACAGGGGAGACAATGATGGAATGCGATAAGTACCCTTCTTCACGCCCCTCCCCCTCCCCCCATTCGTCTTTGTTTACATGCACAGTTCTGTACTCCGCGAGTCAAGGTCGAACTTCTCGTGCGGTTACATGCGCTGAGGGACTTAAATCGGGAAAACAGATTAAAATTTCAAAGGTTTTTAAAGAAATTGTGAACAGATTATATCCAAATATGTTAAATAAAGTTTTTGAGCTTGTTTGCAAACTTAACTGTGTTTGTTTTCAATTCCTTTTAAGAAACATATTTAATTCAAATTTTTGGATAGTTCAAATTTTTTCCATATCCCTTCAAGTTTGAACTATTCAGGTTCCACTGTACTTATATACCTTGATAATATTTCCCTGCGAATATTGATACATGGAAATACACTTGGATTAATCCTAGAAACTATTTACAACTATATTACATAGTATATACTGATTAGGGGGGAGAGGAGGAAACTCCCCTCCGTCCTCTTTACCGTCCCCTACTTCCAGCCCCGAGGCACTGGTGACATGTGCATACACATGCTGGGTCGTCCCCACGCAGAACTAAAGGTGAAAGCTGGGCTGAACAGGAGAGTGATCATCCTGGCTGTTTGGGGGGTGGGAGAGCAAATTAATGTTCTGGAAAACGGTTGTAAAGTTTGGCTAAAGGCCGATACACACAGAATGCTAAGCTATGCTGTGCTAAGACTTTGTCGTTTGGTTTCACACTTATTGCTAACTGAGAAAGGGAAGATGATGCTGTTAGCATTATTATTAGCATCGCGTCTTACTACCCGTTCAGGTTATACACACCTCTTGCTAATGTGTGATGGTAGGGTGATTGTGAGATGAAATGGAGGACCTACAGTTTAACGTGGGATCCGAACCACGGTGGAGAGCCTGGCATTCCTCACATTCACAAGTTGTGATTAATACACCTCTTGTCTGAGGTGAGGGAAGAGGTTGGCAATCAGATAAATTTTTGCCAGGACCAAGGATTGAACCCCGGACCTCCAGAACAGAAGTCAGCAGTTAGCAGTTGTTTTGAAAGATGAAGAACATTTAGGAGGTGGAGGTTTGACTTGTTCAATTAACGCTTCCATTTTAATAAAAAAACTTTTATTAAATATAAAACCTAAATATAATATTACTTAAATACACGTGAAACAAACTGAAAACAAAACTTCAACGCTTCTTTAGTTATTTTCAACAAACCAGCATTTCATCTGTTCAACACGGAGCCCAAGCTACGTTTTGTGCATGCGCAATGTAACATGGATTAAGATGGGAGATGAAAAATGGCCCAGCAAGCAATCGGAAAAAACATAGCGTGGCGTAGCAAGGCATAACTTAGCTTAGCTTTCTGTGTGAACCAGCACATTTAACTACTTGGTCCGCTATTTTTCTAAAATGTTAGCAGAGCAAATCTTAGTTTAGCTTAGCATAGCATTCTGTGTGTATCGGCCTTTATCATTATTTTGAGCTTAGCCACTAATAAGCATCATAACAGCTAAAAACAAGCTCAGATTAAAAATCTAAATACAATATAGGCCTAATTTTTTAAATCTCAAATATAATTTTTTTCCATATCCTTGCATTTTGAATATCTCTAAGCATTTGAAGATTTTAAAGACACCTAAACAATAATCTGGATGTGTTATTTGGATATTAACCACCCTAGCAATTTTTAATTAAATCAATTATATAACTTTTTATTTTTTTGGTAAATCATTTAATAATGGTGCATAATAAAAAAAAACACGTTTTGAGACAAATACATCATCCCCTTAACTATGATAAAAAGAGCTCAGCTCACACTTGTGCCACTGGTCTGTGTTGTAGTTCTAGAACATTCTCATTTGTATTCTCGCACTTCTAGAGGTTCAGTTTCTAGAGGTTCAGTTTCTAGATATATTCAAAGTAGAATTACAAACAAAATATTGAACAAATTGAATCAATTCATTTAATACTGCTTGACGTATTAATTTCTCAGGCCGTCTGAAACATACCTGTACTAATCCAAGGACTCAAGACAAAGAAGTGGGTTTTAAAGAAATTCAGCAGCCAGGAAAGAAGCTTGAAAATCATTAATAAAAAAACACAGCATAAACCTGATATTTGACTTAAGTCAGGTGTCTTAACCACTATTCAAATCCTGTCAGACATATTGGATTTCAAGCGTCTAAAATTGTCATCTATTGAGAGTTAGCAAGATTTACTCTTGAATTAGGGATGCCTGGGTTTATACCTTAGCTAAGTGCACCGAGGAGTTTTTTTTAAACGTTGGAGATTTCCATCCTTTTATTGGCAAGTTTCTTAAATTTCCTTGAGATTCATTCTTCTCATCAAACCTGCCAAAGTTTGAAAAAATTTAGTAGCCATTAAGTTGAACCGATTCCCAACTAAAATAGAAACAAAAAAATTCTTAGTATAAATGGAAAATGTGACTATCAATAATTATAACAGTAAAATCAAGCTTTCATTCATTATTTTGTATTAATATAAAAAACATTTACCGCGCAGCACATAATCTAAGTATGCCTATTTAATATGACTCTTCAATTCTAAAACGTTTAGTAAGAAAAGCAAATTTCTAGATTCGAGTAAATATTTAGAAAATATCTTGTATGTCTAAACATTAGTTAACAAGTTTGCTTCAAAATTCAATCCATTACTATTTATATAAAATAAATATATACATGAATATAAGCTCACCAGGTAGGAATTAAAGTTGCATTTGGTGTCTCAGTGGTCGTATTTTGGGAGGCCTTCTTTACAGCTTGTTTACTTACATCCATTACTGTTTCCAGCCTGCCAGTTTTTTATTCAAGCCATATATTTTCCTCTACCGGCTTGCGAGGCCTGTCGTAGCTTCATATGCTTTATTATCTAACCTAAGACTAGGACAGGCAAAACATCTAGTCCCCGGATGTTAATTTATCAATGTTAAAGGGTAAACCCAAATTTTCATCAATGATAAATTTTCGGCCATGTCGGAAATCACACCTGAGAACCTTATCTCAGCAGACAGACATACTACTGATTGAGCTAAGGTGTCGGATCTACAACTTGTTTCATTAGATAATTTATTCCTCATTAAATCTACTTATTGTCAAATTAAAATGTAATTGAACATGGATTGAATGTGTAAACAAAGAAGCATTAATAGACCATCACACAGCTTACTAACTGGAATACTGAGTACATGTTTAATCTCAAACCAGAACATGTATCTAAGTGCAGTTGATTAGTTTAATGATTTGTTCATTTTAAAATATCGTAAAATAGTTTCATTGGCCTGAATTCCACTGTTTTCTAAAGAAAAATTCCTACAGAAAACTGCACCACAATGAGATGCCTGATTCGAGTTGTTTAACTTAAGTTTGTTTGAAATAAAGTGCATTGAGCAAAAACAATTTGTAATGAATAAATTCCTGAGGAAAATGCTATGATAGCATCGAAATATTGAAGTGTATGTAAATAGGTGTTATTTATGCTCTATTATTTACCTACTATTCTATCATTTTATTTCATACAAATTAACTTAAGTTAGGTATTATCTGTTGGTTCAGATGGTTTCTTAATGTCTGACCTTAACCCAAAGGTCAGTAACAATTGAGAGGTTATTTGTCTCAGCTATAACAAGATATCTTATATTGATGTTTTCCATTGTTTCAGCCAACATGAACACTACACTCGGTATTCATGGTTATGATAACGCAGAGTCTAACATGCATCCCTATTTTATTGCATGCGGGCCTCTCATCAAGAAGAACCATGTAATTGCCCCATTTGACACCGTGGACCTGTATTCTCTCTTCGCTCACATCCTCAACGTCTCTGCCCCACCTAACAACGGATCTCTGGCAAATGTCGTTGACATGCTAGTTGTTATGCCATCTCATCTAACTGCAACTCCGTCTGTATTTTTTATGGGTGAGCCATTAATACTGTTTCAATGATGAAATGTGGCATGTCTAAAAAAGTTATTTAAGTTATTTAAAATTAGGGGTGCACAAAGCTTCAAAACTTTGACTTGGCTTCAAAACAAATTCTGGCTTTGAAGCTTCGCCAATTGAAATATTGACAACTAAAATACTCAATTTATTCAATTATAGCCATTCTGAACTTTTTGTGTATTACAAATTTATATTTATATGGAAAAGATATAAAGAAATTGAATTGCATGTTGTGATAATAACTTTATTTGTCAAAGTAACAAGAAATTACAAACAATTGTACAATAAACATTTTCTAAGTAATTTTAGTGCATAAAGTAATTTAAATAACCACAATATAATATTTTTTCAAGTATAAAACAACTAAAAGAAAATATTCAAACTTTGATTTACCTTCGAGAATATTTCATATATCCATATTTGATTTCGCTTCGAATTGAAAAAGTTGACTTCGCACACCCCATATAAAATGTTTGTAAAATCAATCAAATGTGTGAATGTGCATGTGTTTTATTTTGTCAGTAAATTAATATAATAAAACTTTATTAGCGTTGGTGTTAATTTTACTAACAATAAAAACATATACAAACTTCAAGGGTGTATTAAAATCTTTTAATTTTTTGTCTACAGTGTTTATACTCCTGATTGCATCATTGGTGGTTGGAGGGTTTACGGTTTTAACTCTTTACTGGATAAGACAAAGACGAATCATGGATAATGTGGATTTCTCCTACAGGTAATATTGGAAGTTTTATTAGAGATGGGTCGAATCCTATATTTCTAGAATCCAAAGGTTAAATTTGCTTTCAAATCTCGAATCCAAATTTAAATGCTCGAATCTTAAAATATTTACAATTTTATTTAAAGTAAAACTATTAAAAATTCAATTTAAAATAAGTTGTCTAAGCCTACTGACAAATCCTCTTTTGTTTGTCATAACAACAAAAAACACCTTTTTTTAATGCTGTGCGAAGCTTGGAAAAGTCAAAATCAAAGTCTGAGTCAAAGGTCAAATCTCCTTTGGCTTTGACTTCGACATCTACAATAACTTTCGCATATTCGAAAAAATTTTGAAGGAAGGATAAAACTTTGATAAATTATCAAACAATTTAATTTTATCATACTAAATATTACATATTTCAATATTTGATCATTTTAAAACCGTTACTAAACAAAATTTTAACACCGACTAGTAATTTAACTACCATAACGTAAGCATAGATTATAAGCGGATAAGTATATGTTAATATTTTATATTCATTATTGCCAACATAATTTTGTAAAAAAAAAACAAATAAAGCAATAAACTAAGGTCACTGGTATGAAACAGAGAGATCCCTTTAGTTGTTCTATCATCCCAGCTCGCGTATAATGTTTAGTCCATAATATTCTATCTTTTTGAAACTATCTGTGACAAATTTACAAGTGCATTTTGTCACAAAAGTTTTTCATAGCTTCTTCGTGTTTTCTTTATTATTCAAAATGGCGGATACGGAAAGTGGGAAACGAAAACAGAATTTAATTTATAATTATCATAGAAATGCAGATAGAAAGACATGCATATGTAAAATTTGCAAAATAATTTTATCAACTCCACGATGTAAGTAAATATTAAAACTTTATTGATAATTTACTTAGCTTATCAGTAAGCCTGTGTGCATTAATTATTAATATAGGCCTTTGACTTTGACTTTTATTTGCAAGTTTCAAGCTTCGCTTCACATTTAAAAAGTGGCCTTCATACACCTCTACTTTTTTTGGTAAATTAATTATATTACAGTAGAGTCTCGGAAATTCGACAATCCGTGTAACTCGAGACGTGCACACAGTTGTTGGTGCCAATCATCACAATCTAAGGTCATTCAACTGTAATACCGCTGTTTGTTTGTGTAACTCGATTGGTACAGTCATGCTATGGTGTTTTTATAAGTGTTGTGTTTGTTAGTTTGCAATTCAGTAACGTGTTATTCATATCAGTACAATATTATATGTACAGTACTGTACTGCAGTTTTGTATATTACACGTATGTATATACACCATTATATGAACATATAATGTATTGTACTGTACATATATCACTGTTACTGTACTGTACAATACTACAGTACAATACAAATGTACTTATAATATTCGATACTGTACTGTGATTTATCCTTGTTTAGTAAATATGTCATAGTAAACATGCCTCTTATGCAAGTTCATTCATAAAATGCGACATTTCATTAACTCTTCACCATCTCACTCCACATTAGGTCGAGTTTCCGAGACTCTACTGTAATACAATTTTGTCCTTTTTTTTATGGTTTATTACTCTCTAAAATACACATGTCCATATAAATTTATTTTATAAATTGCTTAAAATTGTTATTTGAGGTCATAATCTTCATAATTGTATGTGTTACCATCCAAACTCGTTTCTAGGACAAACTATATTGGACTAGGCCGAATTGATACGTCCTCAGAGCCTCAGTATGTACTAGCTTAGCTCATAGGATAAATTAGTATAACCTACAATTTTATTTGGTCAAACCAGGATTAGGTTAAGTTATGTTATGTTAGGTTAGCTGACAGCATTTCTGCTCGAACTGTGAATGATGAAACCTGTCCAAGGTCGATTCATAGCACAGGCTAAGAAAAATGAAAACTAATACTGTCTAAAAACATCAAGCTATATCGGTTTATCCTACAAGCAGCTGGATGTATCAATTTGGCCTAGTCCGAACTAGTTTGTACTGGAATTAGGTTTGGACTTTAACATATACAAGATACTTTTTTTTAAATTTTATGAACCTCAAATTTATTGAATACCATAAGATTTGAGGACTCACGGATTCAAGCATCCCATGTCTACTTTTTACTACAGGAGCTTTTGTTAATTGGTTAAAGGATTTAGAGAGTAAAGCTGGTATTATTTTAATTAAGACAAAAGCTTTCCTACTTTTCACACTCACAACCCATTTCAAGGCATTGAAAATTACACTATACAGGGTTCCTACGGTCTGAAAAGTCAGGGAAATGACTTCATGTCACACTTCAGTTTCATCGGAAATTGTAAAGCCGCAGAAGGAAGGTGTTGCTCCAGACTCCAGACTCATAATGCATGCTCTAATGCACCCTGAAGGGGTGCACGGGAGCAAATTCCAACACGTTGTACCGTGGAAAGACTAACCCTGCTCCGTCTGCAAACAGTACTCACCCCAGCCAACGGACGTGCTGCAATTTCAC
>CABFWB010001629.1:7128-18883 GCA_902151455.1 Timema bartmani
GGGGGACACATGGAAGTTAGTATTCTAGAAAAGATTTCTATGAAAAATAATCAAGCATGTACATGCCCTACACTAGCTTGCGTTAACATTATGAAGAAGGGGAGACTGACGTCACTTACAATGTGATCGGAAAGTACATTTATTTAAGAAGAAATATTGTCATTCTGACTTTAACTTGGACTATTTCAAAATGTTAGTCAATAATTTATAAACATATTTATTAAAAACAAAATAATATAATAAAAATGTTATCAAAAATGTGTCGCCCCCTAAAGCCGTCACACCTAGGCCCGTGCCTAGTGTGCCTATATTATAAATCCGCTTCTGACCATAGTGGAATAATGGAAGGTAAGCTTGCCTTTAGTGAAAAAGTTTTTTTTTTATGCGTTCAACTGAAAATTTCCACAAGATCAACCTTTTTCCAAACCCTGGTATAAACTATAGGTCTAGTTCTTAGCTTACATAATCCACTATAGTTACTTGGAATATAACCTCTACTTAATTTTCTTTAATAACCTTTTTTTTCTAGGCAAGCATTGAGAATCGGAGGCGAAAGCGGTCGAATAAACACTCGATGCGCACATGGGTTTTTTAAACTCCCGTACCCATATCAAAATACTGCTTTGGCGAAAAAATGTATTGACAAGGCCCTTACCTTGTTACCAAATAACCTGATGGCTCTCCATTACGCCGGTATGATTGCAGAGAGAGTTGACAGGGATTTTGCAAAAGCAAAGACATATTATTTGAGGGCTGGTGAGAAAGGTAATTATGGAGCTTACATGGGCTTATTTAAAATCAAACAAAAGGAAAATGAGAATTACGACCCTATTTCTGACTTGGAAATGCTACTGGAAAAGTTCAAAGATGGATCAAGGGCGATAGAAACCTTGTGCCAAATGGGTTCCTACCACCTTTTGGTAAAGAACGACCTTGAAAAGGCCTTTTATTACTGGAAGAAGGTTATTGAAATGGATCCAGAAAATTCTAAACTTAAGGTATGATATAAACTTTAATAATTCGTCAATTTGATATATCCAACACCTTAGTTTAGTAGATAGCACATTTGCAACTGAGTTAAAGGTCCCGAGTTTTTACCAGCATTCCCGAAAAACTTATGATTGGTGGAATTAGTTCCTGACACTTATAAATTAGTGGCTAGGTTATTGGGTGGATGTTCTAAATTAAGTTAGTCTATAATACTTGTAGTATTATTTGTTGCACCTTTAAAACTAACTTAAAAAACATATATTATAAGTGAATAATATAATTTAAAAAAACATCAAGCTCATATACAGGATGTAAATGAAGGTATAATTAAAATGTAGAAGGATCATAGATGTTAAAAAATAAATACATATCCACATACACGTATTGGCGGAATCATCATCTTTAGACCCAAAGCTACCTTATTAAGATACTTATGGAAAGTTACACAAGCAAGCAGTATTAGCCACTACATATGCCGCACTCCCAGTGTCGAATGGGATATGAAATAGGTTTACTACTCGCTTCATTGGCCACATGGTCTAAGGTGCTACTATCGTAGTAGACTATACTGCTGATGACAGGGAGATCGAGGTTCGAATCCTGGTCTGGTGCACTGAGAGTGGCTATAATGGTTTTTCATTCTTCCCCCACAAAAATGTGGGTACACTTTCTCTAAATATAATATTCCTAATTCCTTAAACCACTAGTGTAATTAGTACACAAGCTCGTAATCGGAATGGGTAGTAAGACACAATGATTAAAAAAATAGGATTTTTGCCCAAAATAATAGAATAATGAATGTGTGTCCATCATTGTATTGCCTTTGCAATCAATCCATGTTCTTAAAACACATTGATATACACCCTGTATATGCAGAAGCCACAGGAAAGAGTAATAATTATGTTTTTGTTTTCTTTATATTTCTAAAAAATAAAATGTTTCGCTGCAAAGAGGTTAAAATATATATTAAAAACCTCATAGCATTACATTAACTAATTATTAATTTTTTATTTTGCTGTCTTAGGAACACACATACAAATTTAAGTTCACACGCGGAGCGATGAATATCTACACAGTTTTACGGGATAAGGCTCGCCTGGCACTCAAAAGAAAGACTGAGCTCACAAAGAAACAACAAGACCTGTATCAAGAGATTATCCAATTGTGTGACGAGAAAGCTCCGGTCTCCTAAATGAAAGTTCAGGCATTGAAACAAAATGGATGGGATATTCAGAATTGGGTAATGGGCTATCCTGCCTCATTTTCCCTTGTATCCTAGAAAATTTTACATTTTTTTCTCCTCTAGCTGTTCAGGAGGTTATTCATACTAATTGCTCTAATATATTAGGGATGAAGAAGGAAGGTTGAATATATAAGAAGTGTATACACATGTGCATGGAGGGATAGTGGAAAAACCCTCCTCGGTACATCCGACCGAGATTCAAAACTCGGGCTCCCTATTTTCAGCAATCCATTCTTTTGTGAGAGTGACGCCTTAGACCATGCGGTCACCAAAGTAGGTTACATGTACTCATGATTTATTTTTACTGCTAACACTCCCTCCCCCACCCCTTCCCCCTAATAAATTACAATATGAGTTAAATTGGTGGGCACTCGCTGTCTAAATGTCAACATTTAATCTGCTGACGAGAGGTCGGGGTTTGAATCCCACCCATGTGTACTAAGGGCGGTTTTTCAACTTCCCTCCATAAAAAATATGGGTACAATTCCTCATAAGTTCAACCTTTCTTCATCTCTACTACTCATAGTTAAAGAACATGAATAAGACTCTAAAGTTCATTTAAATTTACTGATAAAAAACACATAAATTGTAGATCTGGCAATACTCTGCTAATCAAGCCTGTGAAACATTATCTTATCAATATTCTCCAAAAGAGTCATGTGACATAACAAATATGAAGTGCTCAAAGTTGACCTAAGTTTTAAAAATCTTGGGAGCATAATCGTTTTCAATATTATGGCCTAGTAATAGTAGTAGAGAAATATGATTTATTGGTAGCTAAAACATTTTCATTGATACAGCCTTGTGATCATAGTCTAGAGAACAGGGTGGTCCAACCTTTTTTCATCCCAAATGGCCAAATAAATTATCACTTGGCACCACGTGTTAAAGATATGTTACCGTTAAAGTAATATATATATAAGTTACTATGCTTAATGACCGATTATTTTCCAAAGTAACCAATATTAGTGGTTAATGTGATTAAATACATGCAATTTATTATGTTAATAGGTTATTCTACATTATAACAAAACCTGTTTGGCTGAAGTTAAAAATTATAATATTCTGAAAATATAGTGGTTAGGTTAGACAGATTACTGCCAAAAAATAAGTTTATTAATCTCCTAAAAATGATGAAATATGTATGCACACACTTTCACAAAAGCTTAGCTTAGCACTATGAATATATATTTATACCTATTTTTATTAATTAAATAAATGCATAGTGAAATTCATGTATGACCTTTTAAAACTTTTTTTTTTTAATCAGAATCACTAGCTATTTCACATCTGCCACCTAGGATTTCTCTTTAGTTTTCTCCAGGATACTGTAAGGACCAAGTTTTCAGCGAGTGTGGGTCACATTTAGCCCGCGGGCTGTCAGATGGATCACACTGGTATAAGGATTAATATTAAAAAATATATGCATACATTTTTTATGTTTTTTTTCTAATTACTTGGCAATAACCCTAAAGGAGTTGATAAGCACAGTTTTGAGTATGTGTTAGTTTTTCTAGATATGTAAAATGTAATTCTCTGCCTACGCCTATTTATTAGACTATTTTAATATCAATAAAAGGGAAAGAACATCAAATGTTTAGGATATTTTTAATTTTTGAGAGATTTATATAAAATGTAAGATTATTTTGTGTGTGTAAATTTATTCAGAAAGCTCATGTGATATTTTTACATATATTTCATGGATATGGTCAATGTGATAATGGTTCAAGTCCATGTTTGGGACATAGATGTTCTGATATTTTAAACAGTATATAAAACATTTTTAAATAGTGTTTATGAAGAAAATTGCTACCAACATTTATAAACTTAGAATATTGCATGTTTTAATAAGAAATAAAATGTAATTTGAAGCATATTTTTATTTTTGTAGACAATTGATTGAGTTAGGTGTGTGTAGTTTTAGATATAGGGGTTTATTTCTAGGTCAATTTCTATCATGATAAATAAGAATTTCTTTCTTTTAATCACATCTATTTTTTTGGGTTGGCACTTAAGAATAGTTTTTTTGAATGGTATACTTAGTCCATGAAACCTACCAATTATTATAATGAACTCTAGTCGACTATAGCCCAATCTTATCATGAATGGACATTTCAGTTAGACGGCACAAATTTATCTGATTGCCAAACCCTTCCTTCACCTCTGACAAGACGTGTATTAATCACAACTTGTGAATGTGTGGAATGCCAGACCTCCACCGTGGTTCGGATCCCACGTTAAACTGTAGGTCCTCCATTTCATCTCACAATCACCCTACCATTACACATTAGCGTAAGTGCGTATAACCGAAACTGGTAGTAAGATGCGGTGCTTATAATAATAATTATTATTATTATTATTCCAGTTATAAAATACAAGAGGCACTATCCCATATTCGTAAGACAAGTCATGTGATCTACAGCTGTCAGTTGATTTTCTTTCCATCCATTACTGTTTCCATCCTGGGTCAGTTTTTTTCTTCAAGCCATATATTTTCCACTACTGGCATGCTAGGCCTGTCATAGCTTCATATGCCTTATAATATAACTTAATACTAGGACAGGCACAACATCCAGTCCCCAGTTCATCAGTGTGAAAGGGTGACCCCACATTTTAGCACTGGTAAATGTTTCGGCCATGACGGGAATCGAACCTGGGACCCTTAGTTCTGTAGACAGAAATGCTACCCACTGAGTTAAGGTGTTAGATTCACGGTTCATTGAATTAGGAAGATTATATAATAAAATGTTATTAAGATTGAGTGCAAAAAAAATAATTGTTCGTATTTTATAAAAGGTGTTCCCAATTGACCGTTTGTAAAAAAAATCATGAAATATAAATGTATAAATTTATAAACAGAAAGAAAACCTTTAATATTTTAAGCTAAAAGGGTTATTTTTATCATTATTTTGTCACCTGTCCAATGTAGGACCTATGTTTTTTCAATTATTGTTGTGTATTACACAAGTACATTATTCATTTGTTTTATTAATTTGCTTCCATTATAATAATATAATCTATATAATATTGTTAACAATGAAAACTTGATGTCTTCAACAAAACTAAGCTGTATTAAGCCGTTATTATTTTCTTAAAATATGTTTATCTTTAACTAACCTTAATATAGGTATACTAATTTAACCACATTACTTTGCAGGGGCGGCTCGTCCCTAAGGCGCGGAGGCGCGCGCCCCCCATCCCCACGAATCCCCAGTTCCTTTTAACGTTATTATTCGCACTCTCACGACATCTTTATCTTGCCATTATAGTTTCAAGAAAAATATGTTTTTGGTTTAAGTAATAGCACGCAATGTTTTTAAAATGGCATGCGGTCGGGCGCGAGGTGGTCAGCGCCTGACATTGTGAAACCAAACCTTCCCACCCCTTCACCTCTTGTCGTCAAATGGCATGCATTCAGGCGCGCGACGGTCAGCGCCATGCATTGTGAAACCAAACCTTCCCTCCCCTTAACCCATTGTCCCCACCCTGCTATAGCTAGCTAGCTAGCATTGCTTATTCTTCTTTTGAAGGCGCACTCCCTTACGCGCCCTAAGGTTGAAAGCTTGTGAAATGTGTATAGCGTGAACCAGCAATAGTTGTTGTCAGTCATCCTGCGTGCTCCTGCATCTTGAGGCTGTGTGTGGCGTGTGTGTTTATAATAATATTATGTAGGGTTATTTTAGGATAATGTTTATTTGAGTTATATGTTTTAATATTTTTTGTAACTAGGCTTAATATGAATAGTTCAATTCAGGCGCTTAAGACAACGAATATTGCAAGATTAACTCTTGATCAAAAAAGAGAATTGAAATCATTAGGTAGGCCATGTCCTGAATTTTGTATGGAACAAAGTGAAAAAAAGAAAAATGAAAATCGAGTTTTTAGAAGACAGCTCAAGTCCAAAGATGCATACCAAAAAAATGGCTGGATTTGCGGCTGTGATGTGGACAAATCTTTGTACTGTTTTCCGTGTATTTTGTTTTCTCCCAGAAAGAGTGGTGAATGCTTGTGGATAGTAAAGGGCGTCAATGATATAAAACATTTAACAGAAAAAATTAAGAAACATGAAATATCTGTGAATCACATGAATAGTGTCGTTGATCTTTCTTTGCTAGGCAAAGTAAACATATCGTCTAGTCTAGACTCACAATACAGAGAAAACGTTAAAAAACACAATACTAACGTTGACAAAAATAGGCACATATTAAAAAGGTTGATTTCATGTGTTAAATTCTGTGGTGTTTTTGAATTACCTCTCAGAGGTCATGATGAATCAGCATCATCTACAAATCCTGGTGTCTACAGAGGTTTAATTAATTATACTGCTGAGCTGGATTCTACAATGAAAGACCATTTAGAATCAGCCACTGTATTCAAAGGAACATCGAAAATAATACAAAATGACATACTGGACTGCATGCTTAATGTCTGTAGGGAGGAAATAGTAAAGCAGATACGCGATTCTGAATTTGTAGCCATCGAATGTGATGAGACAACTGATGTAACGAACCATTGTCAGATGGTATTAGTTTTTAGGTATGTGTTTGAGGGGTTGGCTTGTGAGAGGTTTTGGGGGTTTCTTATTCCTGAAGGAAGATGTGCAGGCAGCTTAGCAAAATGCATAATGGACCACATCAAACCTCTTCTAGACACTTCAAAAGGAAGATTAATAGCACAGACATATGATGGTGCTAATGTTATGAGTGGCTCTGTTGGGGGTGTACAGGCCAAGATTAGAGAAACATACCCATTTGCCTATTTTGTACATTGTTACGCTCATCAGCTAAATTTGATATTGGAAAAAGCAACCAGTGCAAACAGCAAAGTTCGAGTTTTTTTCTCAAACCTTTCTGCCATTCCCGCATTTTTTTCGCACTCATCTCTACGATCTGACGTTTTGGAGCAAGTAGTACAAGTCAGACTACCCAGAGTTGCTACAACAAGATGGAACTACAACATTCGAACTGTTAACGTTGTGTACGAAAATAGAGATAAGTTGAAGGAATGTTTCGAAGTTCTTGAGGAAAAGTGCACAAACAAACTTACTGTTAACGAGGCGAGTAGCCACAGAAGAGCTTTTCAGGACCCAAATTTCATGTTCTGGCTAACTCTTTTCCACAAAATTTTACCTCACGTGGATATATTGTACCAACAACTACAAACCAGGAACAGGGACAGTGTAATGTGGCAAAATGACATTTGCATTTTTGAAAATGAGATACAGAAAGAAAGGGGGCAAGTTAATGAAATAGAGAAGCAAATAAATGAAGAGTTCCCTGAACAACCAAGAAAAAGGAAAAGTAATGTTGAATGTAGCACCAGAGTGGGGGATGCTAAAGAAGTGTGTGATGTTATTACAACTAATGTAAAAGACAGATTCGCTTTTACTGGTCATTTGGAGGCAGCTTCTTTGTTATGTAATGAGTCATTTCCCCAATTTTCTACTTGCTTTCCGGAAGAAAAACTCACGCGAGTAATCCAACACTACCCATTCTTAGAAAAAGAAAAACTCCGGTCTGAATTGGGACTTTTATACAGACGACAGGACTTTGACATTAAAGGAGCAATACAACTATTGAACTTCATGGAGAAAAATAACATTATTTCAGTTTTCAGTGAGGTGACGAAGCTTCTAAAAATTATCATAACGACCCCAATGACGTCTGCTGAACCTGAACGTTGCTTTTCTACACTGAAAAGAATAAAGACTTTCTTAAGGAATACAACAACAAATGACAGACTTAATGCTCTAGCGATGGTAGCCATAAACAAGGAACTTATCACACAAATGAAGGACTTTGACGACAGAGTTATGGAAAAGTTCATTAACTTAAAGGAGAGGCGTATGGACTTCGTATATAAATAATTTCTTTGTTTATTGCGTTCTAAGTCATTTCTCGCAAGTGTAAATAATGTAAATATTGTGTATCCTACATATTAATGTTGTGAGATTGTGAGGACATTGAACATACATACATATATATTTATGCACATTACACAGCTGCAGTTTCTACAACACATCTACGTTCTTTGGGGTGAGTTTATTTTTTTTATCTTTGCATGTTGTTTGTGATATTAATTTTTGAGTTTAACTAAATGAATATTTAGCAAAACATACTCCGAAATTTGTGTCTTCCTTTAAATATATTATTTAGAAATAATTTATTAACTAAACAGGCTGCGCCCTCCAGCTTCTAAAGTGACGAGCCGCCACTGTTACTTTGTATTGGTGAGTAATTGAAAAATAAACTGTTTTAATAAGTATAAAAAGGTGTATTTTGACCTAATTGCCATTTCGAGTTTAACTCAAGAATACCACACACTTCATTATACTTCCACCTAGGACTATTCTCAATAGTATAGATTATTTTATTATTTCTATTAGGTCTTTATTCTTTATGGGAAATTTTTTTTTATTCTTTATGGGAAAAAAAATATTTTTATGAAAACTTTTTGGAATCATAGAACACAAAGTTTAAACTCATTAAAAAATTAAAATCATCACATCTTACTATCCATCCGGATAGCAAGCATTTTAATTATGCTAAAGGGACATTTACGAGTAGGCCTAAGGTAGAATTTCTTTTGTCAGTAAACTAAAATCGCCAATGCGCCTTCCTTCAGCTCCCAGAATGTTCTTCTTTCCTTCAAGTCATCCAATATTTAAATCATCCTCCTTCCTAAGATCCTCTTTCCTTCAACCTTTACTTCTATGACATCGGGCAGAAGACAGTTCCTCCTAAGGATGTGTCTGATCCCGTTTACTTTGCACCGAAGAATCACATCTAAAATGGTTCCCTTCTCACCCACCAGGACTTAATTTGTCACCCTGTCTGTCCAACTGATATTTTCAAGTTTTCTACAGCACCACATTTCAAAGCTCTCCAAGTATTTCTTTTTCATCTTCCTAAGAGTCGCAAGTTTCTGCTTCATACAGTGTAATACTCTAAATGTAGCATTTTATTAATTTCTTCCTTTGTTCCAAACTCAACTTGCTGGTCAACAGTAACCTCATCTTGTTTAAATATCCTTTGGTCATGGCGATCCTTGACCTAATTGGTGCAGTAGGCATCCTTTGTCAGTGACATACATAAACATTAATAAAGTGTTTTTATTGTTGTGATCTATTGGTCAACGTTCCTGGCTACAGATCCAGAGATCCCAGGTTCAATCACCAGCACGTAAAGAATTTGTCTGTGAATTAGTGGGTTTAGAACAGAGTCAAACTCAACATTGTCTGGACAAATGAGGAGCTACTTGAATAAATAAGTAGCAGCTCCGGTCTAGAAAACTGTTCGATTAATGGTCAAAGGGTTTGTTATGTTGACAAATTACACACTCTGTCCAAAAATGTTGGCACTATCATTGCTAACGGCAGCGGCCGCTTTGTCGGTAAATCTAGCTTGCAGGTGTAATGATACAGATTTATCCTTTCATAATATTTCAAATCAAAAAGTTACCACCCCTAATATATTTAAAACTAATGAATAATTTTAAATTATTAAACTTATTGAATCCATATGTGTTAGAAAATCTTCTCAACAAACCTGTGTAGTCATTTTAATTGATTTTTTTAATGTTATTTACGACGACTCTTTGTCGCCAGCTTAAATTTCTTCATTTTTCACTGTTCCCCACCCCTCTTCCAAGAAATTTGTGAAAAGCAAACCACTTTTAGAAAACATCCCACCCCTCTTCCAAGAAATTTGTGAAAAGCAAACCACTTTTAGAAAATGTTTTCTGTCTTTCTCTGCTCTCTCATTTATAAAAGCTGATGAAAGTACGGCGCGAAAGAGAAAGAAATATTTAAGAATATTCCATAACTCCTCTCAAACTATATACCAGAAAAATATGGGTTCTTCTCGTCACTTGGCCTGCAATCCTGCCGCAGGTAAGTTCCGTGAGGCGCTAACATCTAAATTCAACTTTAAGCTGTCTCTTAGGTAAACATTTTAAACAGTTTCTGAACCAAGTGATATTATGTATGTTTGCTATTATTATGACCAAAGGCAACTATTTAAAGATACAAAAGAAAAAGAGACTATGTCAAAGCAAACTTTATTTTTAAACCACACATATACATATATTTTTTTCATTAATAAATGTTTTACTACAGAATATTTATACCAAAATCAAATCATTTTATTCCCTACAAATCAGCACTTCTAGTCTTAAAATATCAACATAAAAATTATAAACAGTACATTTATTAAATATTAACAATAAAACAGATTTAATAATACAAGTTAAAAATGTTTATTTTTATCATTACTTTATCACCTTAACAATATATTTTACAACATGTGCTTTACAAGAGTACATTATTAATTTATGTGCGTAAGTTCGGCCTTAGATGAGAAGGAAAATGCTGCCATGACGGGTTTTTTTTATTCAAGGCACCCCTCCCCCTCAAGGTGCACCACTGATAGAAACATTTCAAAACTATCTCTCTGTTGTAACTGACCGCGGGTTGTGAGATCATGTATTGCCACTTGACTCATGGGTTTACCCCCATTTTCACATGTTCCAAAAATTAGGAGCCCAGATTTACTGTTTCCAGACAGGGGCATTGTTTATAATAATAAAAAACTAAAACCAACATATTTTATATCTACATAGATTGTGACTTGTCATACAATCGTAAATATCTGATTTCTCAAAATGTTCAAGTCTTCGTATATTTATATATAAAAGAATATTAATTTTAAATATGTTATATGTATTTCCCATTTTTATATCTGGCTCTTTCTATGAAAACGGAATCAATTATTTCCAAAAATTTAAAAACAATATGTAACTATGAAAGTGTGAAGACTCTGGAAATGTGAAAAGTGTAAGAATAAATTGAGAAGTGTGTTCTTATCTAGGCATCCTTTCATGTTGTCCTCCTTCACTACCACATACTTTAAATTAATGTATAGTGTTTAAACACTGGCTTATTATATACATTTCCAAGCCATAAGGCACCGAAATAATTTTTATTATTATTATTAATTTGTTTTAAACTATTAACATCACTTAAACTATATCTTGTTTCTAACAATGGAAACTTAACATCTTCAACAAAGCTTGATTTATATTGAGCTAGCAATTATTGTTTTTCTCCTTAAAATACATGTTAATGTTTAGTTATCCTTTTATTACCAGTTTGTCCCCATTTTGTTAGTAAGGCATTGAAAAATAAGCTATGTTATTCATATATTAAAAAAAAAATATTTACGTGTCTCTGAAGAAGGTTTGAGTCCACAACTAAGTAAACCTAAAAAAAGCTGAAACTTGACATTTGTATTAAGGGACCTCAGGTTTATTTTATTTTTATTTTATTTTATATATTGGGAGCTTGACGCTTTAAACTAAGGAAAACATAACATCTGTAACTTGACAGAGGTACACGTGATTAAGAAAACCTTAGACTGTGGAATATCTTTGGTGTATTTTCTGTTACTTTTATATGGTTATGTTGCAGTCCAAATAATGCAAGGGCTAGGAGCTCTCTTCCCCCCCCCCCCCCCCCCCCCCCCC
>CABFWB010001629.1:28404-46431 GCA_902151455.1 Timema bartmani
TCAAAATGGCGGCGCTTCCCCCTCCACCGCGCGCGATGCGTCACTGTTCTCGCTTATCGTAATGAATTCTTTGATCCTTTAGCTATCCAGTGGTATAATTTAATTTTGGATGTAGAGGAAAGATTCGAAACTACAACACCAAACTGTATCCCCCGATTTTGTTATCATTAGGTTTTTTGGATTGCCCCCGTATGGTTGCAAATTTAAAGACGTATTCATGTCAAAAAGTTGTCATTAAATTCCAGGACACCCTTGACAGATATTCAACAACTGTTGATATCACCATGTGAAGAAAATTAAACTGTTCCTATTGGAGAAATATTTGCTTTCATTAGACAAAAAAAGTTTTGATACAAAAACTGCAGAAAACACCTTTACTCACATACATCCCCACCACAAGCAAACATACCTTGTGGTTTAATTCCCCTGATCCTTCGTTGAATATTTCAATAATGATGGAATTGTCCAAACACTTCTTGAGCTGTTTCATTTTGATTGCACCAACTCCATTGGCTCCATCGAAAAGAATGTTGGGGGTGTAGTTGCCTGGGGTTGCTTGCTGGGAAAAGAACCAATTTAATAGTTTCGAAATTTTCTTTCTGCCATTATTATTTATATGTATGAAATAAAGTGCTTTATTCTACCAATGAATAAGTTAAAGCAAAAAAAAAAATTGATTGAAATTTAATATGAATTCAGATTCTGTTCATAAAGATAAGAGGGGAAATGTGTCACAAGTTTATATTGAGTTCTCATGTCTGCATATTACACCCTTCAGTCACTTTTTTTTTACAGTGTGTTTTACTACTCATTTGGGTTATATGCATTTATATAGATAAGAAAAGTTTAATTTATGGAAATGTGCCCATATTTTTGCAAAAAGTGGGGAAATAATTTAGGGAAATCGCCCTCAGTAACCCCGACCAGAATTCTAACCTTGATTTCCTTGTCATCGGCACTCCAATCCATTGCAATTAGACCAAGAAACCTTTTTTTTTATCATAATGTTTAATCATGACTTTTAGGACTAAATTGTAAAAAAAAAGTATTAATTATTGTAAACCCTAAACAATTGCTGCCAAAGAAGTGTTTTTGTACATACAAGAACATTCTCACACTTACAAAAGCTCATGGAATATACTATCAATATTTACCTGTCCTTGAAGTTTCTTAAAAGTTGTAGACAGCTTGCTAAAATAACCCTCTTCTGTGGGAGTGCCATACCTTCCCCCCGTGTTCTGGCAAGTCACAAAGAAGTGTAACATGGGGGTGGTTACAACCCCGTAATCCTTGGCTTCCCCTTTCAAGGCCTTGATGCCATTAAGAGCTGCGTCAGACAGCCTTGGACTGCTCGCTCTACAAATAATGGCATAGAAACATGTCATACATCACCGCTAAAATGTCATCAAAAATATGTACAGATACTCGAACAAATAAAAGTTTAAATAGCAACTATTTTGTTGAAATATGTAAACCCAGCACAAAATTGTTTGTAGTTAGGTATGTGGTATCAAAAGAAAATTATTGAATTATTGAAAATTATAGACAGTATCAGTATCGTATCGAAATTTTAATCTGGAAAAATGTTTTTTAAATTTAGTATTAATAAACTCTTACCCACTTCGGTGGCCGTGTGGTCTACTGCGCTAATCTCGTGTTGTACTAGACTGTCGAAGAAAGGGAGATCCGAGTTTGATCCCGGTCGGGTGAAATGAGGGTGGTTTTTCTAAATGGCTATCCACTCTCCCTTCACGCAAATACGAGTGCATTGCCTCTAAATTAAGCCAACCTAATCCCTAGTTCATTAGTGTAATTAGTACATTGGTGTATAACCTGAACAGGTAGTAAGATGCAGGGCTAAAAAAATCTCAACTTTTGCATCATAACCGTATTTTCATTTTTGTTTAAAAACTGAAAATTATAATTATAGTTTTTAATACTTTAAAACAAATTTTATCAGATGGTTTTTCTTTATCCAACTTCTTAAAAAAACTCCCAGAATTCACTTCCAGGAGATGCCATTCTACAATCGGCTATATACTCTATCAAGATAGATTATTAACTATTGATAAACAAAAGAAGAATGGCCGCAATGCCCTGCTACATCTGCACATAAACTTTTCTGCTTCATCTGCTTGGAGCACCTTGTGAGTTCAGTGAGTTATACAAAAGCTTCTTTCTTTTGTTAATTTGTGATGACCGTGCTCATTGATAAAGGAACAGGTAATAGACTGGTTTCCACTCATTCCACATGAAAGAACAGGTATAAATTATGATGAGCTAAAAGAGATTGAATGCTAGAGTTGCAGAAAATGAGTGAGAATTGAGAAATCCTGTAATTTGTTCTTCCTCCACAGTAAACCCTAGTAAATATCTAATCCCAGCATGATTGAAGATAGCAAAAAAGTTCTTTCTTTTGATACCGATCCGATACCGAAGTTTGAGTACTAATATCAGTAAAAGTATTGGATAAAAAAGTAATGAGTAGAAAAATATTAGTATTGAAAGGAAAATATCGATACTAGTAAGGTATCGATACTTTTTTTCACATCCCTATTTGTAGTAAGTAGTACATGTTAGTTAAATCGGTGTGTCTTGGACCGCCAAATCAAAAAATGAGCAAACTAAGTTAGTTGGTGACCAATCAATATTGCTGCTGAATGAATGATTAAACACAATTAATTATTATTTAAATGATGAAATAAACTGATAAGTGACAGTTCCCTACAAGATTAGTTCTGATAGCAAAATCAAACTCAATTAAGTGGAAAATGGCATACTGGACACAGAAATTGAACCCGGGACTTTTGGCTTTGCACGCCAATGCTATACCACTGGTCCATCCTGGTTCATCTCGTAACCGAGCCTCTTTTCACTGTGATTGTGGGTTGCTATGAGTTGTCAAGATTTTCACCAATTACCATAAATATACTCAATACAACAACCAAAGAGCAAGTGACTATGGATGTGAGAAAAACCAGTGTGGTAGAGCATTGGCAAGTAAGACCAAAAGTCCCAGGTTTGATTCCCGAATCCGGGTTATCAATTTTCACTTAATTGAATACAATCAATTACGATTAACTTTGTAAGTTAATAAAGCTGTACCTTGTGTCTCTTCCTACGAACACGCTGGCAGGCTTAGACAGGTCAATGCCCTCTGTCTTCATAATATCTGCAAGCACATACTCCAGTTCGGAATCGCTGAAAAAAAAATGTAAAATAATATGGGACAAGAAGTGAGACCAACCATAGTTTGATGAGGAACAAGGCGCAAAATGAGAGACTATATGGAAGACAAAAGCTAGTTTATTATTATTAGCACCGCGTCTTACTACCCATTTGGGTTATACGCAAAAGGCTAGTTCAATGAGGAACAAGACGTGAGACAAATATTAGTCAAATTAGGGACAAAATGTGAAACAAATGATAGTTCAATTAAGGACAAGATGTGAGATAAATGATAGTTTAAAGACGTTAGACAAACGAGAGTTTGATGAATGCACTTCCGACAGAGAATTTACCTATAACTATATATTTTCACAACACATATTGACTATTATGAAATCTTAACTATATGACTGTTCTTAGACTCAAGATAAGTGAATAAACCCAAGAAAAAGATTAAGAGTTCAACTCACGTAGCGTTGGCGAGCCTAGTTGCTAGACTCTCCCATGTGTGCTCCAACATCTCCCCATGTGGGTCCACTAGCTTCACACCATTATCTGGCTCTGGGTTGTGAGATGCCGTGATCATCAACCCGATGGTTGCTACCAACATTCATGAAAATAGCCCAGATTAATTAATCATCATAAATATTATTTTAACAATCATTTAAATTTCCAATAGTTATTGTCAAGGAACTGTACCCGCATTTGCATGGAGAGTGGAAAACTATTTTGGAAAAATAACCTCAGTACAGCCAACCGAGATTCGAACCTTGATCTCCCCATCATCGGCAGTCTAGTCTACTGCAAGAGTAGAGCGTTAAACCACGTCGTCATTGAAGCGGGTATTATTTAAGTTAAATAGCCTTCTGGTACTTAGGCTACCATGTCTACTAATAGTAAAATTATATTTTCAATCTCTTTGTACCCGTTTGAATTATATGTGTACATCAATTATGCTCATAGAATACAAATGATAGTTATTTTAGAAAACATTTGTGTGGTCGGAGAGTGGAAAACCATTTAGGAAAAACCACCATTAAATTGGCCAGCCGATATTTGAGCCGCAATCTCGTCATGAGCAGTTCAGTCTAACACAAGAGTGCCGCATTAGACAATGCGACCATTGAAGCGGGTTTAATTGGGAGCAAAGTAGATTTTAGTACAAACGCTAAGGTAACAAATGTTGTTTGTATACATGTTTGTAAAAATATAAAAGCAAAGTTATTTGAATACCTTTCTTAGCTTTTGATCGGAGAACCGCTAATAGCCCCATGCGGAATATGACGTAATCCAGAATGTCTGATCTATAACAAAAATTATGAGATTATTTTAAGTCATAGTTATGTACATGTTTTGAAAATTTAGTTTAACATCTGAGATATGATAGTAATTGAAAAAAAAACCAACTTCTAAACCATGGGGATCTAACATAATCTTGAGAAATACAATTTTCCTTGTTACAATTTTTTTTCCTCCATGAGAAATTAAAAACGTTAACATGTTATCACATACACAAAAAAAAAATAGGTGTTAGAAAATAAAGATCTGAACCCCTCCATTACTTGACCAGCAAAGAATTCTAGCTAAAAATGTAGACCTATTACTTACTTTGCTCTAAAGCCAGCTGTACCATATTGAATAAGTTCAGAATCTTTTCTGGGAAACTTTTCAAGTCCTAAATTTCCAGCTTCAGCAAACATCCTACTAGTCATTTTTAAAAGGCAAGAAATGAATTTGTTACTATAGATTTGAAGTTTAAATAAACATATGTTGACATAGCCCAAGTTCGGGTTTCCGGGTGGTTAGGGCGTTGACACAATTCAAGTGTATATTTGCGCGCGCAGTAAAAACACCAGAAACCCGCGCTGTGTAATATTTGACATGCTTTTGTCTAGGTTAAGGTCTTAAGGATGAAGAAAATAGTTGAGAGAATTTACACACATTTGCGTGAAAGTGGGAAGTAATTTTTTTTTAACTCCATATGTATACCCAGTCAGAGGAATTGAACCCGGACCTTTCATTCAATTTATAGATATTAGATAATAAAGGTCTACTCAACCCGATCTTTGAATTTGGGAAAGTAATGTCACAGATAATATGTACAGAGAATGACTCAGTGACAATCATTGATCTCTATAATATAACTGGATGAACATCTGAGGCTGAAATTTTCGAGCTGTCGTCTGCATACCATTGTCAAAGAGAGAACAAAATTTTCGGCTATTTATTTCTCTCTTACACCCATACAAGGTAATGTGTCATTTTGACATCGTTTATTAATTTTATTGAATATATGAGATAATTCAATGTGTGATTAGTTAAATGAAATAAATATGTTAGTAAAAGCTTTGAAGAACATAACAAAGTTTGAAACTGGTTATTTTTCTTTAAATAAGTTGATGTAGCCTAATATATACGATAATTTTTGAAGGAAGCTCGCTTATAAGGCTTTATCTCATACCAGAATCATACCCTATAGTTGTGTTTAGGTAGGATAAAAGACCTTCCAGAAGGAAATATCATATTGGAATTATTACTAAAATCAGGGTTTAGTAGATACCGTACTTCCTACAAGCCTATAACCTAAATTATTATTTGAACGTAAAATCCGTATCACACGACACTAGCTCGTACTTGAAATCCAGTGTGCTAGCTAGCACGCCATCATCTAGCGTCGTGTGAATCAGAAAAAGTATACTGGTTCTGCCTCTTGGTACTGGCTACCATACTAGTTGTGAGGATAGAACAGGCGCTATTTTCATACTAGTTCCGACACTAGTCTGTGTAATTCGACCAATCAATGCGCGCTGAGACTGTGTGTAGAGAAATGGTAGAAATGGCGCCAACATTGTCATCGGATGTGATTTTGTTGTTGGCAGAGTATTATTCTAAATATACTTGTTAATATAATACCAAATTGCCACAATATGACCATATATTTAATATATATTAAATTAAAAACATGTAATCTAAAACCGACAAACTGTGTTCCAAACTCGATTTTAATCTAAATAAACTTGATAGCATGCCAACCTTGGGTGGTTGTTTTTTTAGAATAAAGTGTGTGTAGGCCTAAAAAAAGAACATGTGTGTGTCAAGTATACTGTACTTGGACACCCACGGGCTTAGGGGCCTCTGACCACATCGTTAATAAATGAATACAAATTTGGGGAGATACTAAACGTTAGTCACCCCGAATGTATCCTACCTAACCTCCGAATGTATCATTTTTAGTATCCCGCGTTCATTATTTCGTCTTTCCAGCCAGTCCCGTGTCCATATTCTTTTCCTACGCTCCCTCTCATAATTTTCAATATCATAATTAATAATTAATGCAGCTGCTTCACCCAAAATTAATGGCTGACGTTCCATAAATATTTGCACTAGAACCTAGTACCAAACTAGCAGCGTGTGAATACTCTAATTCCATTTCTATTGGATTAGCTAGTACACAGATATCTAGGCGCTAGCTAGCACACTTGATCTCTAGTACAAGCACGTGTCGTGAGATAGTAGCTTTAGACTTCTACACAAAGTATGTCATTCAAACAAATGTAATAAAGTTTTTAGCTAACTTGTTTCATTATAGTTATCGAACTTTCAACAAAATATGGTCTCTGAAAGCAATATACAAGATAGTTTGAATGTATGGCAACTACACAAAATCTGTCATTCCAACAAATGTAATCAAGTTTTAAGATACCTTATTCATTATATTTATCGAACTTTCAAAATAATATGGTTTATGAAACCAATATACAAGCTAATAACCAACTTTAAATATAAGTGTAGTCTTGGCAGACTGTAAACAACATTGATGATAACTACATGTTTAAATATGTTAAAGATTGTATCCGTATTTATACAGTATTACCTGTAAAACTGAATTGTATATCCTTTAATACAAATGTTTCTTCAGGAAAGTGTGGTATATTTTCAAACAATAACACTTTTATTCATCAGCGACATGTTTTCGTATAAGAACATTGAAAGAAACCGCTAAATCTGTCCGTCCACCGTAACTTTTCTCCTCATCTCTGTCACAGGCTGCGCTGTAACAGGTCCAGAGCAACCTTGTTCCTTTATGCTCCAGAGATATTTTGGAGCAGTCGTACACTAGAAAGGAAGTGAATACTTTGTATTCTTGTCACAGCGCTGAGATAAGGTCTGGCGCAATCTTACTTATCTATTATAGGCCTAGTTTAGAGTTGGTTTGGGGAATCACAAATAACTTTTGAAGGGGAAGAAAGCTTTCGTAGTACAAAACACTATTTCCACAATACAAGCAGAGTATGTAATTTATTCTCACCATAAATTGTTACGTTGATTATGAATATTGAAGAAACCCGCTTGGTGATAAAAATGATCTAATTCAATGTTCATTAATCTACGGTCCACCGACTGATTTTATCTAGCCCACCAAATATTTAGGAAACAAACAATTTGTTTTAAAAAATGGACTTAACAAATTATGACTACATTATAAATTTAAAATTGAACTTTTTTTTGCTCCACTTTTTTTCAATTAAATTTTTACCCATAGAGCCCACAATATAAAAAAGGTTGCTAACCTCTGGTCTCTGGCGTCACTCTCGCAATAGACTGGACTGCCGATGACAAGAAGACTGAGGTTTGATTCCGGTCGGGTGCACTGAGGGTGGTTTTCCACTCTCATTCCAAACAAATGCTGGTGCAATTACTCTAGAATCAACCCTCTTCATCCCTAACACATTAGCGTAACTAGCATGTATACGTATAGCCCGAACGGGCAGTAGACGGGATGCTAAAAAAAATTAGGCTGGGAGTAGGTACTAATCTAGTCATTGTGACAAAAAAAGAGCAGGTAAAAGGAACAGGTCCAGTGGTGGAACAGTAGCAGAATGCTCCCGCTCCACTAAAGGAGCAGTTCTTCCCATCCCTACTATTTAATGAATTTTGCAAACTACTTCCATTCTCAGCCAGTAATACGGTATTATCTGCATAGGCCCTGTGAGTATGTGAAAGAGAACTTTCATTTTACTTTTACTGACTCACTCGGCATACAGCGCTTCTGGCAAAACTATAAACTAATTCATACAAAACTTGCTGAACGAAGGAGAATTCTTAATTTTAAGTCAACGCCCTTCACAAATCAATAAAAACTATAACGGCATTTAGAATTTTATACATTTACTTTTATCACTTATAAAATGTTTTAAAAGTGATTTTTTATTACTTTTTTCTTTGTGGATTAATTCTCTTTACAAACATATTATTATTTGAGTAAAACTAGTTCTAAGAAGTAGGTTTTATTTGACTATTTAGAAAGCACCCATGGGGCGGCGGTTGTGTTTAGTCTTGTATTTTGTTATGATTTTCAACAGATAACAAAATATGGGTTTGAAATGTTTTCATTATTGGTGTGCTGTGTTTGTGTTTCAAACTCTATTTTTGTTATGTAAAGGTGAGTTTCATTTCTATGTAATTTAGTGATTGTGTAAAATATTGACAATTATTGTTAATGGTTGTGCACAAGAAGCAAGGTTATGATTTAAGTTATCAATTAAAGTAAATATCAATTAGCTTAATATGTGTGTAGCTAAATGTAAAATCATATCAACAAAATCGATATTTCAACGTTACCACTCTGTTGCACCACAAATCTAAATTGGCCCTTCAATAAATATACAAAAAAATAGTTGAGGCTGAAGGTTTGGGTGACTCACAGGTGTTGACCTGGAAATGTTAGGCTTAAGACAGCTACATACGACATGATTTGGTCAGGCGGTCAGGCAGATTTGGTAAGATCGGATGCAATATCAGGTTGTGTGTAGAGGTGTCATCTGACATCATTTTCAATTTCATGTCTGGGTGTCCAGCCCACCCGACCACATGCTGTTGGTGTGATCCCAACCATAAGAATCAAAAATCAACTAATGAAATCAGGTGCTCAGTCAGGTAGTCTAAGTAACATCTGATTTGGTCAGGCGGAATGTTGGGCCTACAAGTTAGATCGCATGTATCCTGTTTTAGATAAATTTAGCATTTCTTTTAGTACTACACATTTAACTGCCCATTAAAGCTATCCTAAACTCACATTAGTTGAATTACAGGACGATAAAGGAAAATTTGAAGAAATGCACTTATTATGAATCTGGAAAAGCTATGAAACTACACATTTTAGGGCCCAAACACAGACTTTGGGGGACTATAGTCCGTGTCCGTGGTCCTAAAGAAATTATATTCGCGTCTACACAGTGTGTTACCTTGATCATGTGATCTTGTAAACAAATGAAATAAAGACTTTGACCAATAAAACGCTTGAAACTCTAAAACAACTTTTTTAGAAAACGTACAGGAAATAGCCTACTTGAAATGTAGGTTAAGTAACAATCACAATGCATATATTTATAACACCCGCCTCGGTTGCATAGTTAGCTAACGCGCTAGTTTTGTGTTGAACTAGACTGCCGAGGATGGGCAGATATAAGTTTGAATCTCAGTCGGGTGAATTGGGGGGGAAGGGGAGTTCCTAAATGGTTTTCTACTCTCCCTTCACGCAAATGTAGGGTTCACTTCCTCTAAGTTCTACCTTCCCAATTCCTAACCCATTAGCATAATTAGTATTTAAGCTTGTAACCCAAATGGGTAGTAAGACATGGTGATAAATCAATAAAAATAAATATATTTATAAAATGATTTTCCCGCCTCGGTGGCATAGATAGACCGCTGAGGACAGGGAGATCGAGGTTCGAATTTCAGTCGGGTGAACTAGGGGTGGTTTTTCCTAAATGTTTTGCCACTCTCCCTCCACACAAATGTGGGTTCACTTCCTCTAAATTCAATCTTCCCCATTCTTAACCCTCTAGCATAATTAGTACTTAAGCATATTATCTGAAGGGGTGTGCTAAATTTGAAAAAAAAAAACCTAATTTGTACCATCAAATTTATAGTTAGCAATGGTTCCTTTCACTACCTTTGGTGCTTTTATTTCAATGTATTTCAACATATTTATCTAACTGTGATTGGTAGTCTCTATAGACTGGTCCTTACAAAGTTAAGGTTGACTAACTTCTTTAGAGTACAAATCAGGACTATGTAACCAAAGCAATCTGATACTTTGACATTGACTATGGACCACAATCTAACAAATATGAAATCTGTAGATGGGGCTTGAGAGGAAAACAAATCCTAATACACCTGACCATTATTCAATAACAAATACTGATCTGTTATAGCACAGCTGTAGGCCTACTTGTGACTGGACGGTCAGAATATCAAGCAATATTTATATATGTGGGACCCAAAGTCATATTTGCAACCAAGTCGCTGAAGCTAGGCAGTTTCTCCTAGTATGGCCACCTTCATAAATATAACAAGAGTTTGAGTTCAGGTGTCTTGGACACAACATTCTTGTTGCGTCAACCAGGTCTCAAGTATGACCATAGCCATCATTGGAGCCCACTAACGCTCGGCCAACTTTCTTGGATATTGTGCTAACTTACCGGACTTAATGATTTTTTTAAAAATTCTATGACGTTGGTCATATAGCACCAAATTGGATATTTTCTTTGTGAAAAAAATTGATTTTCTGGGAAAAAATGAATGTATTTCTCAACCTAGGCTTATATGTTGGGTCTATGAACTGGGTCAGTACCCATTTCAATGGCCAAATGATCTAAGGCATCAATTTTGTATTAGACTGATCTGCTGACATACAATTCTAGTCGGGTCCACTGAGAGTGTTTTTACCTAAATGTTTTTTCACTCTCCTTCCATGCAAATGTAGGTAGATTACCTCTAAAATGCTTACTTCATTATCCTTACCCCATTAGAGTAATAATTATATGTGTACAACCTGAACCAGTAGTAAGACGTGGTAATAACAAAAACTGGGCAGGAAAAATTATATAAATATCAGTTGTTCCCGCATAGATATACAATAAAAACTATTCATATATCCGTAACAGTCTGACACCGTAGTTCAGGCGGTAGCGTGTCTACCTACTGAGCTAGGGTTCTCGGGTTCAATTCCCGGCATGGCCGAAACATTTATCATTAGTGAAATGTGGACTTACCCTCCCACAGTGATTAATTAACTAGCTGGGGACTGGATGTTGTGCCTCTCTTAGTCTTTAGCTAGATTATAAGGCATATGAAGCTACGATAAGCCTAGCAAGTCGCTAGTGGAAAATATATGTCTTGAATAAAAAACTGCCACAGGCTGGAAACAGTAATGGATGTAAAGTTGTAACTCTATTGTCTAATGTTTCCGTTACACTTGAAAATATGTGTTTGAAGGCCAATTGTCGGTGAGACGGCCGGAGATGGTCGTGTGGTGCACCATCAGTATAGAGGAGCAGTGGAAGTGTCAAAACTTCTCCCAGGCTATTGAACGAGACTTTGCGCTGTTTGGTAATGATGAGATGCGACTCAATTGTACCAAGGTGAGTCAGTTGGGGTATACATTTTTAGAATTATACATTGAATACCGTAACTACAAGACTAGGCATAATATACAGAAACAAAATGCCACATTTGATTGAAGTTATATTTTTGTATGACTACAGGACCAATTCCAATGTCCAGGTGTCATTTTTCAACAATATTCAAATGTAATTGGACAAAAATTGCTATGTATAAATTTATAATGCTTCTAATCGCATTGGACCTGTTTTTGTGGCTGCATGGTCTAACGCGCCACTCTCGTGTTGGACTAGACTGCCAAAGATGGGGAGATCGAAGTTCGATCCCGGTCGGGTGCACAAAGGGTAGTTTATTCCAAAATGGCTTTTCACTCTCCCTCCACGCAAATGCGAGCTCACTTTCTCTCAATTAACTCAAACCTTCCCAATTCCTAACCCAATAGTGTAATTAGTACATAAGACGTATAACCCGAACGGGGTAGTAAGACGCGGTGCTAAAAAAATACTTGCATTGGTGGACATGCAGGCTAACATGTCAACCTCGTCATGTGGTTTGCTGGTGACAATGAGATTGTGGTTTGAATTTCAACCTGTTGCCTTTACTCCTAATTGGAATCTCCCTCTACACAAATGTGGGTATACTACCTCTAATTTATACTTTCCTCCTCTCTTTTATACTGCAGGTTGTGTAAATATGTGGTAGACTGGATGGATATTAAGACGTGGTATACAAAATAAAAATCTAGTCTAAGTTACTTTTTTCTTACCAAAATTTGATACCACTACAAACTATTAAAATCAAATAAAGGAATACCAAAATTTCTTATATAGGCCTATAATTTGTTGCATTCCTTAAAAGTGCATTCAGCTTCATGTGATTATAGTTATTCAAGGATAATCAACATATTTATGTTGAGGCGCTAGAATGGTCAAGTGGAAATTCCTAAACACCAGAAACCAAGCTGGTTTGTATTGAAACTGAGCATAGCTGTCCTGCAGTAAAATAAAAAACAGGAGGCGAGTAAAATACAAATGACTGTAAAATATGTGCTGTGTCCCTTCGATTTAATCACATCATTCGATTCACAAAGATCCATTCTATGTTCCTATACCAGTTCCCTTTCGTTTCTCTTGAATTTGGTTCCTGATTATCAATCGAAATATTTGGACTTTTCAGGGTGGAAAATGTCAACTTTTAAACTACGTTTACAAGTTTCTCTCTCTCTCTCTCTCTCTCTCTCTCTCTATATATATATATATATATCTTTATATATATGTATATATATATCACTCTCTCTTTATATATATGTATATATATATATCACTCTCCTTTAAGTACTTCTCTTTAACTTGTTTAGGGGTTCAACAAGGAAGACTGCATGACTTACCTCGATGAGGAACAGGCTCAGATCACAAGTCTGGACGCCGGCGAGGTGTTCGTTGGTGGTCGATATCACAGTCTTGTCCCCATCATGCAAGAACTCTACAGTGGTGAGAAAAAAATTACTTTACTCTTAAAATAAAATATAATCATAATGGCGAATTTTCTTTAACTCGAGTTCTACCCGCATCTGTGTTTTCATGGTCTTACGTGTCACTCTCATGTTGTTGGTGTCAGGGAGAGCGAGGTTCGAATCCCTGCTGGGATTTTTTTTTCCCCCTAAATAGCCTCCCATTCTTCCTTCACATAAATGTGGGTACATTTTTTCTATAATTATATGTCCCTCTTCCCCATTCAACTAGCTTAAATAATATACCGTATGTATGTAAACTAAATGGGTAGCTATGCACGGTGAAGAAACAAATTTTAGAAGCTGAGACTTTGTTTTTTTATAAACATATTTGTTATTTGTTTGTCACATTAGGTAGACAAAAGTTTTACCATGCCGTGGCTGTTGTGAAAAAAGGAGGTACCATGGCAGATGTACGCTCCTTACATGATTTGCGTGGGAAGAGGGCTTGTTTCGCTGAAGTTGGCACCTTGGCTGGCTGGGTTATTCCTATTTTCATGGTAAGTTTTTTATTTAATAGGATTTATAATTAAAATCACTTATTTAAGTAACTCTTAAATGAGTATTTTTATAAATTACGAGCATGAGTGTTGGATATATAGGCATAGAGGGCATAATTAACCTAATTTCACTTTAAATAAAAATAGTGTTGTACTAACCAGGATTGTTGATTCTGTCGAAAGCAATTTAGGGTGAAGTCAAAGTTTTAGTCTGTAAAATTGTACTAACTCCGGCTTCAAAATAAAAACTTATAATTAGTGTCCGACCAAACGTTCAGCTTCGGTTTCGGCCAAAATTAGACCGAAGGTTTCGCCGAAGCCGAAGGTTCATTACATTACCTAATATACGCTCGTGGGTGCGGCCCGGGAATGGTCACGTGACAAGTGACAACTGACAAGTCACTGCATGTTGGATTCAGGCGCCCGGCCGGCAGACTAGTCAGTAGTCAGTAGTGGCGACACATGGTCCATGTTTACAATAGTCTAGTGTGACTATCAGATTTATTAAGAACTTACCCATCAAACCATGGCTAATATAACTAATTACTATATGCATAAAATATAACTGATTAATTTTTTGGACGGGACTGGATGGCAATAAAAAATAATTCAGTCACTTTTTCAAAGCCAAATATTAAGAGGAAGAAGTGATTGATAATTTTGTCGTGTGCTTTTATTTTATCTTTATATTATTTTGTTTCACAATTTCAGAACTATATTCTACTTTATTTTATCAACAATAAAAAATGTGACCTGTTATTTAAATAAACACGATCTTAAATTTAAAATGCAATAGAAATTGCATTAAACTTAATTATTAAGTATTTTTCGCAATATGTGTGATTTCTTCAGCTTCGGCCTCAGCCGATATATATATATATATATATATATCGTAATGTTTGACTGCAAAATTTCTATGAAACTTTTTTTTTTTCTAGCTCATGAGAGAAGGTGGCATGGAGGTAATAGATTGCAACAATCATGTGAAATCGGCAATCAGATATTTTGGACCCAGTTGTGCTGTGAATTCTCTAATAGATAAATATAACCCTATTGGTGAGTTGCTACAAATACTGGGTTTTATAAAAGATATATTTTAAGAGTTAATTTTGTTGTGTTAATATTTTTAGTGTTAACAAATCTTGGACCATGGCCGTAAACATTGGGCAGGTCTGATAGCAAGTCAGTAGTCATCAACTTCAGTCACTTTTGGTCACACTCTTCTCAAGTTTTATCAAACTAACGTTTTTCCTTTTGGAGAAATAAAATTTTGATTTTGCTTAAGTCTGGATATGAATGCATAGTAAAATATTTTGCATTTTTCTCTACCACTTTTAAGTTCGAGAACATTAAATAACCTGCTTCTCTGATCACACAGTCTGAGGCATCACTCGTGTTAAACTAGACTGCCGATGGTAGAGAGATCAGAGTATAAATCCCGATCGGGTATACTGAGATTTATTTTATAAAAATTAGTTTTCTACTCTATACCACTTACAAATGTGGGTACACTTCCTCTAAATTTAATCTTCCCCATCCTTAACACATTAACATAATTAGTACATATTCATTTAACGTCAACAGGGAGTAAGATACGGTGTTTAAAACAAACATTAATTACACTAAGTTAGAGTCATAGACTGAGTACTGTAAATGCAGAGTGCTCCATTTATTTGTAGGGAGAGTGGGAAACTTTAGAAAAACACCGCCCCAGTACAACCAACCGACATTTGAATACCACTCTTCTCGTTACCGAAATCCCGATCTAACATAAGAATGATGCATTAGACCAGGCGTGTCAAATTCGTCTGGTCATAAAATCCATATTGAAAACTAAAATTACTGAGAGGGCAGCATTTAAAAAAAAAGATAAATACCATCAATAACTTAAATAATAATAATTCCAACTTAGTACCTTATTATCTTTTCTAGCACCGCGTCTTACTACTCGTTTGGGTTATACTTATTTACCAATTATGCTAATAGTTTTATAGGGATTTGTAAGGTTATATTTAGAGGAAGTGTACCTGCATTCGCGTGAAGGGAGATGGAAAAACCTTTTTGGATAAACCACCCTCAGTACACTTGACTGAGATTCGACCCTTGATCTCCCTATAGTCAAGTCTACTGCTAGAGTAGCGCTCTAGACCTTAATACTACCAAAGTGGGCTACCTTAATACTACAATAAGAAAAGAATAAACCTCTAAATGGGAAACCAACTGTGAAAAACCTGAACAGGTAGTAAGACGTGCTAAAAAAAATTTTTTTTATTTAATTTAAGATTTTTTTAATCAAAAATTTGAAATTTTTTATTAGAGATGTCAAACTCGATACCTCGATATCCTCCATTCTTACCAGCATCGAAATAGTCGAGAATCAATCTTAATGTTATGATTCTCTATAATTTGATTTTTAGCTCTCAATGAAAGTACTGGCAACTAAGAAAATGGCAAATTTCAGAACAAGTAGTAATCAAATATCTCTGATATTAGTTTATTTGCTATAATTTATTTTGGTTCAGTTAACAACCCTATTTGGTGGATTTAAAAGACTTGAAGGTAAAAATTCATGCTTTCTAATATAATTACTAATTATTTTACTAACTTTTGTATCACTTACATTTGATTGTTTCTTTGCTATGCTATAAACTTGAATACATATGTTTTTAAAAGGAGGTTGGATGCTTGGAAAAATAATTAAATAGTAAATGTTCAAGAATCAAAATCAAGCAATCGAGGTTGAACTTAATAATCGAAATCGAGAAAAGAAGGTAACGTGACATCTCTACTTTTTATTTATTTGTAGCAGTGCTGTGATTGTTGGGCTATAAATCTTGTGCCAAATACACTTTCCTAATAATTGTTGACAAATATGTGTGTCCATATGCTGCGACCTCTCGTGTGCTTTGTTTCATTTCATGTGAACAAACAATTGTTAACACACTTATGTGCTGCCAAACATTTCCCATATCGGGTGTGCGAATTCAATTTTTCTAGACTTGAGCCATGTTGAAGAAAGAGTGCATAATGGTTACACCAACCTCAGGTTTCTCCACATAAAGCTAAATTCCCAAATATCACATTCTCAAAGGTTGTATTTATACGACGTTTGTAAAAAGAATAGGGCTGCATTCATTGTTATTATTAAGCTCACATTATTAATGGGTCCGCGAGCCACACAAAATCAGGGACGCAAGTTTGGCATGCCTGTCTTAAACCATGTGATCGGCGATGCAAGTCACTATGTTTAATGCAACCTAGTAGGATCTCTGATCAGTGGCAGATCAACTATTTTACAATCAAATCAACCGACTTACTTTGTTGATGTTGTGTTGCAGGAGACAACTCTGACAAACTGTGCAAGCTTTGTATCGGCAAGGTGCCTGGGGAGCGTTGCACGCCAGCAGACCCGTACGCTGGTTTTGAAGGGGCGTTCAGGTGTCTGTTGGAAGCCGGAGATATTGCGTTTCTCAAGCACACCACAGTTCAAGAGATGACCGCTACTAACTTGGACTTTAGTGAGTGTTTTGGGGAATCTTATGTTGTTGCGTTGCCCAAACTGATTAGAAGATGCTTCAACTCAATTATACAATTTTGTTATATCTGTAATATTGTTCTCTTCATATCAAGAATAAAAGAATGGTGTAAGGAAAGAGGAATATGGAGGCATTTGACTAAACTGAACAGGCCATAGGCTGGTAACAGTTAGTGACTAAGCAGAGTTAAGTTTGGTCGAAAAAATCTCCAGTTATAAAATAAATCATACTTGCTAGACACATCATCATGAACAATTTCCAACATATAGTCAGGTTAGTTTGGTAAAACGCCTCCATCTCCCTCTGTCCACCTGGTTCACATTCTTCTCCTCTCACTTGCACACTTTCTGCAATCTTTTCCTCCCATGTTTTTCTTGGTCTTGCGTGCGGCCTTTTTTCTTACATACATCACCGCCATGATACTCCTTTGGATCTTCCCTTTTCCATTCCCCCGTGTACCCCAACTCCTATCCAAACTAGTTCATTTCCTAGCTATGTTTCTCCTTGTGACAGCAAAGATGCTCTCTATGGCCACCACTATCCTTGTCTCTCTTACATCCAATGGCCAGGTTTCTATTGCATACGTAACAATGTGTAACAAGTAGGCTCTATACAGCACTTTTAATGCTAGATGTATTATTTAGGTGGTATTTCAAAGAATGACTATGAGCTGCTGTGTCGTGACGGATCTCGTCGCTCCGTGGATGAATATCAACAGTGTAACTGGGGCTCAGTTCCCACGCATGCCATCGTTACAACTTCTGCCAAGACTGCTGAAACTAGAAAGCAGTATCAACGATTTTTGCAGGTATGTTTTATTAGGTGGGCGCGGGCATCGTCGGTGAGGTGAGACACATGCCTCGGTCATCATACACCCCCCCCCCCCCCCCCCCCCCCCCTCCTCTCT
>CABFWB010001629.1:47156-104567 GCA_902151455.1 Timema bartmani
CCAAACCCTTCCTTCACCTCTGACAAGACGTGTATTAATCACAACTTGTGAATGTGTGGAATGCCGGACCTCCACCGTGGTTCGGATCCCACGTTAAACTGTAGGTCCTCCATTTCATCTCACAATCACCCTACCATTACACATTAGCGTAAGTGCGTATAACCCGAACGGGTAGTAAGATGTGGTGCTAATAATAATAATTATTATTATTATTATTAAATTTAATAATTTTTTCCCAGTTTAGGAACCATTTTTATAAAATATTAAAAATTTAATTCCTATTCTGGAATATTTCCTGTATTTTGTTCAACTTTGTTTTAAATCGAAAAATTGGCCTTTGCATACCCACTAGTAGCTCTTATGAGTTTTGCTAAAATTGTGTTTGGCTGTATTACTTTATTTAATGAATAACGTCTCATATTGATTCATTTTTCTTATTTTCAAAGTGTTACGTTTATTTTTATATTCTAGAAAGCAGCTCAACTCTATGGAGCCCCATCACAGAATGGTAGACCCAATCAACAGCCAATGGACCCTTACTATTACAATAATAATGAAACATCAACCACTGAATTCTCTTACTACAACAGACCCATCGAAACATTTAGTCTTTTTGAATCCGCACCAAAATATGGCCGCCGGCGTAACCTAATGTTTCAGGTATGTCTTTATTAGTCGTGTTTATTTGATCAGTATTATCATTCTGTCTATCCATATTTTTTTTAAATAGCACTCTACAACTTTTGTGAAACTTTTATTTAATATTGTATGTGTGGTGTGTGTATATACAAAAGGGGTGGGGTGTCTGGGAAAGTCAGGTAATTAAAAAATATAGTGTGTCTTGTCATACTGTCAAATATCTTGTAATCCGCAAAATAAAATCCGTAAAAACAGCAGCCCTGATGTAAGCCGGGCTGTGGAGTCGGTATGCCAAGCCTTCGACTCCGACTCTTCTATTTTCTATTGTCCAACTCCTTCATAAATAGCTAATGTATATTAATTAGTAATAACAAATTTTCTGCAGTAAAATACTCAAATACAGATTACTTCATGGGAAGCTTCTTTGACATTGTGAATTTATTTAAAATACATTTTCAAATCAAAATTAAAAATATTGCTCCTAAAGAATAAAAAAAGTACAAAATTAAAATGATATGGCTACCATAATTGTTATAATACTAAAAAAATTATTTCAAGTTTGAGTCTGTACATATTTACCGACTCACATTACACCTAAAATTGCTTCTGACTCAGACTCTACAGCCCTGGATGTAAGGGTTCATGATATTTCTAGGGCGCGCCCATATAGAACGTAATATCTGACTTGATGTTTGTCTCAGGATTCAGCAACAGACTTCTTCCCATTGGAAGAGAATCGGCAGACCTACTCGGGTCACTTAGGAGGTTCTATAAACATGATCTTGGGGGTCAGGGAATGCCCTGTAAACAGGATGACCCTTTGTGTGACCTCGGACCAGGAATTGGAAAAGTGTGTCAAGATGAGAGTGAGTCACGGTTTCAATTCATTCATTTCCTGTCAAAACTCTGAAATTTTTCTGGTATCTAAACAAAACAACAATATGAACGGTTGAAACCAGCTTGCAGGGGCGGCACATTGTAAAAGTCTGGATTCTACTACTGTATTATATGATGGGGATCTCTAATATTATCGCGGCTCTTGAGATCGCCCCATGGATGGGCAACCATTTATCAGGTCTCGGAAGAATTGATTATCTTGGTTCGATTGAGTAAATTAATTAAGTGCCCCACGAAGGATAGTACATACATTGTAGATTTCAGAAATGTTCTTTTGTGATTTTTCAGCAGATTACAGCACTATGTGCTATCCCTGTATGTTTTCCGCAGACATCCACTAATACAATTCGTTATTCTTGTAACTCTAATATCTCTGTAATGAATAAATATTATAAGTTACTCCATAATCAATTTATTACACTTATTATTCACTTGTAATACAATAAAACTTGGAGCCAGACCTTTAAAGGCCTGTCCTCTCTGACTTCACAAACACACAGACGCAAAGGTATAGCGCCACTTCCTTAAATTGGTTGGGTGGACTCTCCCATTCTTGATGGAAAAGGGTGTTGGGTGGTGAAAAGGCAGGCTCGGACATTTTTCATTGCAGAATTGGCGCAATCCCTTTGCCACACACTAGAAGTGTATTGATTCATTAAAACTGACTACCCATTGTTTAAAAAATGGTTCATGCTATGATTATTTACACCGATTAATCCCGGCTATCGATTATTTATTAATAACTATTGGGAAATATATTTAAGAGAATGGTAACAGTTAATGTAATTAATACAAAAGATTTTATTCATAAAAAAAGATATTTTATGCCTAGCCGGCTAAAGTTAGAACTAAATTTTGTTTTATCAACGGTATGAACTTATATTTTTTTATCTGGTTATGTAATTTTTGCAAAGCCTGCAACCCAGATGCAGCATGTAAATAAGTGGTTTTTTTTTAATCACTAAACTCTCACCTAGAAAATTTTGCTTTAAATTTCAATTTAAAAAAACGATTAATCGACATAATAATTGACACTCATGATTAATTGCCAAGGCACTAATAATTGCCCAATAATGATTCATCGGTATCTGCATCAGTACACCCCTATCACACACAATAAAAAGAGAGCTAATAGCTAATACCAACCTAACAAATTTAACACTAAAATTTAGGGATATGCGAAGTCCACTTTTTCACTTCGAAGCAAACTTGAATTGAATATATGAAATATTCTCGAAGCCGAATCGAAGCTCGGATATTTTTTTGTTAGTTTTTTACACTAGAAAAATATATTTTATTGCTGTTTACTAAACTTTATATATTTAAATTACTTAGAAAAGGTTTTATTGTACTCATTGTTACTAATATTTCATTTTAATCCAATAAAGCAAGTTTTATTACAACTTACATTTCAATTGCTTAAGATTTTTTCCAAATAAATATTGTTTTATATTATATATATAAATAGCAATAATTGACCATAAATCTATTTTCGAAGCTAAGTCAAAACCGACATTTGTTTCGAAGTTTCGAAGCCAAGTCGAAGCTTCGCACACTCCTTCTAAAATACAAAATGTTACTAGACAGAAACTATAATCAATCAAATAGACAGAAAAATATATGTATAAATTTGAAAAAAAATAAGTAAATTATAAGATATAAATTTGGAATATGGAGATAGTTCTTAAAGAATGTTAAGATTTGTTTAAAAATGAAGTGACTCAATGGCTAAATAATTTTATAATAATGGTAATTGATAAAACTAAAGAAAAAGGAAAAATAAACTAATAAGAGTAAATTTGATGAAGAAAGCCCACCTAGGGAAAGAGGAAAAATGTGTGACTACTTTTAGCATAGAAGACAGAAGAAAGGAAGAAGATGTCACCTTTGTGCATTGGATCCTTCCCACATTTTCCAGCCTTTCTTCATCAAATTTACTCTTATTAGTTTATTTTCCCTTTTTCTTTAGTTTTATCAATTTCCTTTAATATAAAAGAATTTTAAGATTCAAATTCAAGAAACATAGGATTCGACACATCTCTACATTTAATTACGTCCAATGTATGGCCATTTAGAATCAAACCTGGACATTCTGGGTTAGAATTTGATTCTTTACCCATACACTATTATTGAATTCACCAATGTGATGTTCTTACTTTTTGAACGCCTTAATGCTTTTTGTTATTTTATTTTTTATTTTTGTCATGATTACTTTTCAGATTGCGCTTAAAGCTCAACTTTTGAAACCGGAAATGATTTGTTATAAAGGTCACAGCCAGATTCATTGTATGCAGGCCATCAAGAATGGGTAAGTTGACCTCCATTGCTTTCACATTAGTCATCTTTACTAAAACCCGCTTCGGTGGCCGCATGATCTAAGGCGCTATTCTCACAATAGATCAGACTCCCTAAGACGGGTAAATCATGGTTCGATCCCAGTCGATTGAACTGAGGGTGTATTTTCCTAAATGGCTACCCACTCACTGTCCACTCAAATGTGGGTACACTTCCTCTATATTCAACTGTCCTCATCCCTAACCCATTAGCAAAATTAGTACATAAGAGTATATAACCTGACCTGCCTCAGTGGTGTAGTTGGCTAACACACAAGTTTCATGTTGAGCTAGACTGCCAAGGGTGTGGAGATCAAGGTTCGAATCTCGGTCGGGTGAACTTTGGGAGGGAGGGGGGGTTTCCTAAATGGTTTTCCAATCTCCTTCCATGCAAATGCTGGTTCACTTCCTCTATATTCAACCTTCCCAATTCCTAACACATCAGTGTAATTAGTACTTAAGCGTATAACCTGAACAGGTAGTAAAATGTGTTAAAACAAATCTTTGTTAAATGATTTAAATAAAAATTACACTTGTAGGAAAGTACAGAACACAGGTATAGGAACAGATAAATGGGACAAATATATGATGGACGATGATTTTTACAATGAAAAGAAGAACATTGTCTGCCCTTAACACTGCTGACACTGGACTAGCAGATTCCTTCTTACATGTATAATATCTAGAGACGCTGATTTATGGTAAATAAAATGATTGTATCTTGTTAAATAAAAAGTTGGATTTTGGTAAATAAAACATTTCTTTTTGGCTAAAAATGGTAACAAATCCACTCTTACTTAAAAAGTGGTATGGTGCAACAAATAAAAAAATTACTAGGGATGTGCAAGTACTCGGAAATTTGAGTTTGACTCTTGTTTTATTAGCTGCTCAAACTTGACTCTAAATTTTTTACAAAACTCAAAAAAAATTTTGAGTATCGTACTTGGTATTTTTTAATTTTTTTCTCGAAAATTCCTAGTTTAATAAATTCTTTTAATTTTAAAGATATAATTTCATAGCATATAAAGTCCCTTGATATTTTCTTTTGTCTAATTAAAAAAAAAAACAATTATTATATTAAATAGTAAATTTATTTGAAAATTTAAATTTGTGTGACTAAATTTTTTCACAAAAAAATGTAACTCCAAAAATTTGTGTTTGTACTTATTTATGGGTTATGTATGGATCTAGTGCAAAAATTCAACTTATAATATATATATTGTACCAAAATTGATTTATACTAATCTATCCCTGAAAAAATTCATTTACACTCAATAGTTTCTTTTTTTTCTTCTGTATGAATAACTATTGGCCGCTTAATAGTCGGTTTGGTTGAATGAAATAAATATCCTCGACTAAGGGAACTTTTTCGATTATTAGAATGTTATCGTTATCATTTGAATCAACAAAACTAACTATAAAACACATTTAAAAGGTCAAAAGTCATTTTGATGAAAAGATTTTATTTTGTTTTATTTCACAACAGTATCAGAGCTTTTAAACAAATTTCACTAGAAAAAACTGAAGAAAAAAAAAAATCTGAGTCTCCGATCCGAAATTTTCTTTAGTATCCTAAAGGATTCGAGGGCCCGTCATTATTTTATGTTTATAAAAACAAGTCTCGCAAAATGTTAGTGTTTCTAAAAGAAATATCATTTCAAGTATGGGACCTTTTTGGAAACATACTAAAATTGAAAATACAATTGCTACTCAAATTTATTTATTTATTAACACCGCGTCTTATTACCCACTCGGGCTTTATGCTTGTGTATTAATTATGCTAATGGGTTAAAGAGGAAGATTTAATTTTAAGAAAGTGTAATACCCACATTTGCATGAGAAAAGAGAGTCGGAAACCATCTTGGGAAAAAAACTCATTACACCCGGCCGAGATTGAGCCACGATCTCTCCGTCATCGGCAGTATAGTCTATTGTGAGAATATGCGCCTTGGTCCATGTGGCCACCTAAGCTAGTAAATATGTTTTTAAAATGCCTAATAGTTTCGTTTACTTCACATAGATTTTTTAAGAGTGCTATTATCGGTCCTCCCCCCTTTTATTCCACCAATCAAGTAAAATAAGGGTATATCAGGTTTATATAAATATTTGTTTTGGGTTTAAGTTTGTGTTTTGTTTCGAAGTAAGGCCTTGGCTAAGAATTTTAATATTGTGATTTTGTTTTATAAAGCCTTTGTTGTATTTGTTGTAGCGTTGCGGACGTGGCAATGTTGGATGCTGGGGATATATACACCGGAGGGCTCCAGCATGATCTCATACCGTTCATGTCCGAGGTGTACAACCTAGGGAAGCCCGAGTATTACGTGGTGGCCGTAGCTAAAGAAGAGGATCCATCTACTGAACTTACTTATCTCAAAGGTTTGTCATTTATTTTACAATTCAAATCCGAATCTTGGGGCTGAACCACCAATAAACAGTATTAAAGCTCTAAAATAAATTCCCATTCAGAGTTTTTTTTTTTTTTTNAGAACTTTTAAGACATACACTTTTCAGATAAGTGTGTAAGTCTTGCACTTCTATCCTCCTTTCAATGTCTATCAAATACAAGTTTATGATTGTATTTTATTATATTTAGTTGGAAGAAGGTATGGGAAAGGTGGATAGAAAACCTTCTTCCAAATAAATATAGTAAAATACCACAGTAAGAAAGAGATGTTTTTCTTGGAGATATTTATGATTGTTTAACTAATGATGTGCGAAGCTTTGAAAAATTTGAGTTGGCTTTGAATATTGGCTAACTTAAATTTTGCTCCAAAACCAGCTTAAGTGGTTTAGTGGTCTAAGGTGTGACTCTCTCAATATACTGGACTGTTGATGACTGGGATATTGGGGGTTCAAATCCCTGTCAGGTGTACCGAGGCAGGTTTTCCCTTGGTTGTTTCCTCACTCTCCCACCACACAAACGTGGGTACATATCTTCTAAATCCAGCTTTCCTCATCCATAAAAGACTATCGTAATTAATACATTTGTTTTATTTCTATTTTTCACTAAACATATGTTGAAGAATATTAACTATTCTAACAATTTTCTGGAAATTTTAACTTTTTTCTTTATATTTTAAGGCAAGTACACCTGCCACACTGGTATAAACACCGCCGCTGGCTGGATCATACCAATGGCGTACCTCATCTCAAACGGCTGGATTCGCAGCTACGGTTGCAACTCTATCCGTGCAGCAGCGGAATATTTCACCAAATCGTGTGTCCCAGGGGCCTTGAGCGCAGAGTACAACACCGATGTGCCTTACGACAATATGTGTGACCTGTGTCACGGGGCCAGCTACAGGTACTGCCGCAGAGACGCTTCCGAGGACTACTACGGGTACACAGGTACATGGTTTATAAATGCTGGTGTTTCATTCCACATATATGATAAAATTGTGGAGAATTAACTCTATGGCCTGAGCCTGCAAGTGAACTATACCGATAGAGCAGCCGCCGCTGTTAGCTATGCTAGTGCCAACATTTGTGGATGGAGGGTATCACGTGGTTGGACAATGAATCCTATGGCCATTAATCTCGGCTTTATATACCAGAGCTGTTACTTCCTTATTCAAGTAGCTCCTCAATTGTCCTCACGAGGCTGAGTTTGACTCCGTTCCAGATTCAATGCACCACAGAAAAAAAATGTCTGGAAATACCAGAGATCAAACCTGAGACACCTGGATCTGTAATCAGAAATCCTGATCACTAGACCACAAAGAAAATTAAATAACACTAACACATATTTATATACAATATGTATTCGCGTCCAATCTCCATTTCCTGTGTGTCCTTTAAGTTATTCATTCTTCTTACATGTTACTACCCAACCAATTTCCTTCCCCTCCCAAGATACCTCTGATCACTCTGGCTTATACCTTTCACAAATGCCTAGTGATTGAAAAAAAGGCTTTCCTTTAAGAGACCGTCTCACATCCGACTAACCAGAAAATTAGATGTACAATCATGGTCGAACCTGAAAACTGCATTTTTTACTTGACGGCAGCGATATTGGGATTAGTTTAATAGCGTATTTCATTTTGAACTAATTATTTTTATATTTTGTTGTATTTTTAAAGTATGGTAAAACAGTTCCCCTGGTCTTAATCCCACTGTTTTAAAATACATAAAACCGCATCACTTGACATCTTGTTCGAGCTGTGTTACCTAAGCTAGGTGTTATCCTTGAGCTGAGATGGACTCTTATAGTTATACTAACGCAATTCAGTGACCGCATGGTCTAAGGGCCTCAAAATAGACTATACTGCCAATGATGTGGGAATTGTGGTTCAAATTCCATTTGGGTTTATTAAGAGTGTTTTAATATTCGCCTTGCAAATGTTGGTATTGGTACACTTCCTCTAAATTCAACATCCTTCCTCATCCCTAAATAATTAGTATAATTAGTACATATGCATCTAACCTGAACAGGTAGTAAGACAAGGTGTAAAAAAAAAAGTGAAATTGAACTTTGATATTTTTAATGGGATCAAGATGTCCTAGTTAAGTAGACTGAAGTGGAACCACTAAACAAAGACGGCTTGATGTGTGCAGGGGCTTTCCGGTGCTTGGTGGAAGGCGGAGGGGAGGTAGCGTTCGTGAAACACACTACAGTGATGGAGAATACCGACGGCAAGAGGAGGGAGTGGTGGGCGCGCAACACACTCACCGACGACTACGAGTTGCTCTGTCCTGATGGTAAATTACTGCGCCTAAAACACACACAGAGAAAGTTTCACTTTCACAAATCTTGAAGAAGCTATGCCGTTGTTTTGTTAAGTAAACCCTTTACAATGAAACTTAATATGTTTAAGAATACTAAACATTTAATGTCGCCTTTGTTTTGTTTTCCTCCTAACTATTGGTACTTTGATGAAATTTATTTTTGCTATAGTTAAATATAATATATATTTTAAGAGTCTCAAACTCATTACCCTAGATTCAAGAATACTTCCATCTCCACTCCCCGCACCCTTCCAAAATCTTGGATTGGAATTATTTTTAAAGCTGCCAAATACTTCCAACAATCAACCAGACCTCATACCATTCATTTAACACTTAACTGAATGTATAAATGCTATATTTTTATTTTTTATGTACATAATTTATCCCAAAATTTAGATTTGAAGGTAAAATGAAGACTCAAGATTCCTAAATAAGTGGATTCAAACCATCTATAAATATTAATAATTATCAAGTCTGTCCCCCAAATCCGAACCAGAATTTTGGAAAAAACTATTAACATTTTAAGATGAAATAGAAATATAACCAAATAGTAGAAAATACAAATAGTAACATAATGCTGCTAACACACATTAATTATAACATTCATATATTCTGTTAAGTGTTAAATTAATGGTCTGGGGCCTGGTTATGTTTTTCCTATAATTATGGAGGGGCTGAACCATCAATAAACAGTATTATGGCTCTAAAATTTAAATTCAAAATTTTAAATCTCGAATTTGATATATTTTTGAATCCTTGAATCTCTTTAAGGATTCGGATTCATGATTCATATCCTTAATATAAATAAATAAATAAATAATGTAATTTTAATGTGAGTTTGGATGCATGGAAAATATTAGATTTTATAACTTTGCAGAATCAAAATCGAGGTTAAAATTTAAGAATCGGAATCGATAGAAAACCAGAACAGCGACATCTCTAATATGTTGTAGGGTCTTTTTTTCTCCTTATTCAATTCAGTATAATTCATAAGTCTCAACATAATTTAAAATTCCTGAATAAATAACTAAAAAGTAATGAAATCACTATATATATATATAATATTTTTTTGTAGGCACCCGAGCAACCACTCACGATTATAAAAGATGTAATCTTGGTACTGTAAAGGCGAATGCGATCGTAACTCGTGGAGGTCTTGGCTACAACGAGACTCAGCTCAACGCTTACATCAACCTCTTCACTTATGCTCAGCAGTTTTATGGTCGCAAGGACGCTGATGAGTTCAGGTTAGTGCTCGTCAATATTATCACTAGCTGCACATAAATACCCGCCTCGGTAGTAAGACGAGGTGAAAAAAAAAAGTAGTTGAAAACAAACACTTTTCCACATCTTTTGAGCAGTAACATTTTAATTGTTTTTAAGTTTTCATATTATTTAAATCAATGAAGGGGATGGCATTTGTGATGTTGATGCGAACAAATTTGAGCCAAAGCCATTTACAACATGTTTTTAATGGTCATCCAGTTTCATATTAATTCAGACCCAAATAATTCTTAAGGGCCTGCCTTTTTTTAACATTTTCTCATCTAGTTTTGATAGTAAAAAGAATAAAACTCTGTGTTATTTTATCATTATCATGAACTAGGTCTGTGCGAGATCCCAAACTTAGGAAAAAAATTCTGGAAATTGGTTACGAAACTCGTGCGGGAAAAAATTTGAAAAAGTTATAACTAAGGACAGTCTATTATATAAATGATTATTTGGAATGGCATCCATTTGTGTATTTCCTTAATTGAGTGATTGATCTATGTGGGTTGGTGTCCACGCATTATTTACCGCCTGTCTTTTTTGTAGTTTCAGCATGTTCTACTCCCCACCGCCTTACAGCGATCTCATCTTCCAAGACGCTACGCAGCAGCTAAAGGTGATAGAGCCCAATGAGCGCTACTACGGTTCGTACCTGGGTGGTGACTTCTTGAGGGCCCGTCGTGTGGTGGACTGCCACGCTGGGGCCGGGTTACCAACCCTCTCCATAGTTGGAACATTGCTGACGGCCGCTGTCGCTGTGCTGATAAGCAGAGGAGTGATCTGAGTCTCACAACTTAGATGTTAGAACGGCTGATAATCAACAAATAACTGGCAGCTGTGATGTTTTGCAGACATGAACCTTTTTTAATATAAAATAAGACAAGTTTTTTCGTGTTTTATCTATGCCAGTTTTACTACACACAAATACCATTTGTTGAGATCTGAACCTGAAATTTACAGAATTGTTCCAATAGGTTGAACTGAAGCAAAAAATGTGTAACTTAAAAATAGTATTTAATTACAAAATAATAAAAAAATAAAAAAAGGATGTTTGGAAAATAGTTAAGAACTTAACAGTTACCAGCCTTAGAAATACCATTGGAACGGAGATAATTAATGTCGTCCTATTAGGCTATCGAAATAACTACGTCTATTAGAGGTGTGCGAAACTTCGACTTGACTTCAAAATAAATATTAGCTTAGACTTGGCTTCGAAAAAAATTCCGGCTTCGAAAATAAAAAATATTGACGAATAAAAGATTCCATTTATATTCAATTACCACCCTTTCTAGCTGTTATAAACATTACAAATTAATGCTCAGACGTAATAATCTGAAGTAATTTAATTGCATGTTGTGATCATAATTTGATTTATCAAATTAGAATGAAACATTACAAACCATTTGTACATTAAAAAAATCTAAGTGGTTTTAATGCATACATTTAAATAAATAAATCCAATGTAATATTGTTTCAAAGCATAAAATTAACCACACATTTTCGAACATCAATTCAGCTTTGAGAATATATTTGATTAGCGTTTCCTGTGAATTGAGAAAGTAGGCTTCACACACCCCAACGTCTAGTATGTATACACAAATAATGACCAACCCTCATCGGTCGGTTTGCATATTAAATATAAAGCTTGTCTAGTCTTGTATTTTTTGGCGAGAAGGAGGTTGGAGCTCGAATCCTAGCCAGTTGTATGAGGGTGGTGTTTCATAAATCGTTTCCCACTCTCCCTACACGCAAATACATATACATTTAATCCAAATTCTTTCTTACTTGTGCATATACCATCACCATAGTTAAATGCGGATAGCTATACACCCTGATTTGTTGTGAGTAAAATTATTGACTTTTGTTGGAAAAAAAGTTTGATTTCGGTATTAAAATTTGGTAAATAAAAGGCATTTTCCGGATAAAAATGGGAAAAATAATCTACTCAAACTTGAGCAGTGTATATAAAAATAACAGCATATCCCTAATTCTTAAATATTCACCTTTGGTCACATTATGACTGTCACACTACACAGAAAAATACATATTTTAATTCTTTAATCAAAGGAAAAAGGCCGCCAAACGGCTATTTTAAATTTTAACATTAAAAAAAAAAGTTAAGGCCTACACACCAGAAAACTCTAATCCTCGAAGTTCACAGTTAAAAAAACACATTACAAAACACATAATTAATAAATGTACAGGGTACGTCAGTCCCGTTCTTCAGCAGAAGAGACCACAACACCAACTGGACTATGCCATGCTGATGTACCCCGAAAATTACATAATTGTGTGTTTTGTTGTGTTTTTAACTGTGAACTTTGATGCCTACAGCTTTCTGTTAAGTTTGTAGGCCTTGCCCTTCGATCCTTTTTACTATATTTAATTTTACTTCTTTACCAATAGTTCTTGTATTTGGTAGAAGTATATAATTCTTCTGGACTGAAAACTTTTATCTGTTATAAGAATATTAAGAAGAAAATGGTTAAAGCAGAGTTTTTTCCTGTCAATTTCAGACAAATCAATGCGGTCGGCTGCTAAGTAAATAGTTATATAATTTTGGTATAATTAATTTTCATTAGAGTTAACATAATTGACCATTATTTGTAGATAAAAGGCCAAGTAATCACTTTTGAAAACAAAAAATTATTTAATTTGGTTTTATTTTGTGTATATTTAATACTTTAAAGAATACTACTATGAACTTTAAAAATATTTTTGTTTTAATTTTAACGTGCTGAGTAAAAGTTCATAAAAAACATCTTTCACAATATTTCTGTGTCGCTAGGTATCTAGGTATTGATAATCGTAATATTAAAATCTATTCTTGTGTTTTTGATACTATTAAAAATTTAAAAACCTTAGTTGACATTCATAGCTCATTTTTATAATGTTTCTGTTCATCCTTCACAAATGAATCTGTAAATGTCGGGTGTGAATTAATTTTTACCGAACCTTATTTATGTTATGTCTAGTAAAGAGCCACAGTATATTGAAACAATATAGGGCTTATTATTGCTACAAGCATAACTTAGGGGCTGTCCTTAAATTACTAAGGATTTTTTTAAATTTCATATTTTGCATCTCTTTAATTTACTAAATTGTAAAAAATTACTTAAGTTAAGAGGGGGCAAGGTGAATGGATGGAAAATCTTAGAATCTTATGTAGGGAAGGCCAAAATCATTTTAAAAAACAAGCCTTAAGTAATTTAGGACGGCCCTTTACAAGTTAAGATTTTCACCAAACACTACCCACTTGTACTTCAATGTCTTGGTGAAGTTGACTCTGTCTGGTGGAACTGTAGACATTATTAGAGGTTTATGTATTATAAAAGGATTTTACTGACCAACATTAGGCGCCTAAGTGCCTTTAAGTAAACCTAATGTTATTTCTTTTAGCAATACAAATAAAATTGCTGAAATGCATTTTTTATACATGATTGAAGATCAAGGAGATTTTGTCCCATGTAAAATATTACATTTCTTTATAAAGATTTTTTTTTATAAATGGTTGTTTATTGTCCTTTATACAAATTAGTGTTATAGTAAAATAGGCTATTTACAATCTCATTATTATATTATTTGTATGTTTATTGCAAAGCTAGTGGAAAGATACCTGTCATAAAAGAAAATAGTTTAATATTTGGCTACCACTGTGGATAGATATTAATTCAAGTCGGAAAAAGAAATTTGATAGAACATGTATTTTTTTAAATACCTTTAGCCTATGTTATTAGATCTGAATAATTATTTTTAATACTCAATATTGAATTAATTGATGTGGTTTTTGGATGATGTGTACATTTAATTCTTATTTAGTCATGTATCAAATGAATACTTCTATTATTGAGTTTTAACTTTTTAACCATTTTAATGTGTGTTCAAGTACCTCATCTGCTGCTATTTATTCAGCTTGTTTACATCAAGAATGGCGACGATGCAATCAAGGTAATGAACCATAAACATTTTTGTAAATTTTAGCACAAAAGTAATAATTTGTAAATGTTCAGTTTCAAATGAATTCCGTCCAATCCGTCCATTTAAAAAAACTGAAATGTGTTTATCTTATAAGTTTTGACTAATTATTTTTTAATGTGCTATTGCATTAAATGTGATACGCTTCTGATGTAAGTGCTATTGTATAAATAACATTCCATATATGATATGAAATATTGTTACATAGGAATCTCACATTTTGGTACATTTTCATATTTATATTCATCCTACAGTGGTTGTTGCTGCCATATTAGTAATCGTTAGTAATAACCATAGTTTGTCAAATAGTTTCTATTACACAACAGGCAGCAATATTTATTTTGTTTCATTTACATTTATTTAGTAGTAATCATCCTGACAAATAATTATTTTCAGACAAAAGTTTGTATCGTATTATAGAGATTGTAACCAGAATTTTTGTTATTGAACTTCACGGACCAATTATTTGTGTTGTACTTTACTCTGAATAAAGTTTTATATTATATATTTTAAACAAACATACTTATGACAAAAATTAAGATTTATTTAATTATAACATTAAAATTTGTATCATTAGATCTGACCTGCATTGCTTCACAAGTCTGTGACTTTCAATTAATGTGCATGTGGAATTATGATTCAAACTTGACACATATCGTGTGTTATGGAGACAAATGAAGTAGCACAAAAGATTACAATGATATTCATGATTAGAGTTCTCTTAAAATAATTTAATTTGTTGAAGTTGATACCCATATTTCATCACATAATTGTCTTATGGTATAGTCCCATTCGTCACGTCAATTCAAAAGTTAGAGGCAAGTTATTTCCTTCCTCCTCATTTCTGCACACCACTAAATATCTATAACTGTTGACCTTGGATGCGCACTGTGAGCCTACAATTCTTAGCGCATGCACTTTGTCAATAGGTTTATTTCCTGAAACTGAGTTGTGTTTTTTGTAACAAGAAGAGTGGGCCGGCAGGCGAAGTTACCAAGCCTAAGTCACATGATATGTTAAGATTCGCATCTTCCCGCGCAAGCTAAACTAGTGATCATCTGCTAGAAATATTTTTTAAGCTTCACACAATTGTCACGCCCCACTATGCAGTTCGTCCCCCACGCATAAAATATGTGACAATTATGCTGTGAAATACAACAGAAATAATATATACCTTGATAACATAATGCAGAATAAACTGTAAAGAGAGGAATACAATTGTGTAGGATATTTACGATAACCACACTAGTGGTGGACAAACAAGGCACTAACACTCACCCACCTGATTTATGTGTGTTATGTATGCGAGTGCTAACTGATATCACATTATAACCGCGAATATAGTCAGGTCAGTTCATGGCCGTTACATTGCAACACTGACGCTACACTCGTTTGTGTCATGGCAGCTGCGCACTTCAGTTGTTTACAAGGCTTTCTGGCGCACAAGACTTGTATTATACATATACTACAGTCCTCCGCTCACAGTTAAATTATACCTTTTTTTCCCCCCTTAAACTATGCAGTTTGTCCCCCACTTACTAATTTTACTTTTTAATCGACATAACGAGGGTTTGGCCACCTTGTACTTTGTGGCCTCAACAAAGGTGGCATCCTTGCTCTTGGTTGCAAGGAGAGAGGTTGATGTGGGTGCTTGGTGTTCACTGGCTGTAAACAGGGTGCTTGCTGTTGCTGCGCCTTGCACGGCCTTCCCCGTTTTTGTGTTTCCTGTTGGTGTTGGTTTGTCCAAGTTCCCAGACTTCTCTCGTTGTGGTATCATCTCATGGTGTCGTTTCAACAATGGGGTTTGGTCCTGGTCTGGTTCTTGTTGCACTGGTGTGTCCTCCCACAAGAATAGCTGTACCGGTATGTGCTGTTCTTTCTGAGAATATTGCTGCTTGCCTGTCTGTAGTGACTCTGAAGCCTGCCTGAGCTGGTCAACATGCCTTCTCTGTCTACGACCATCCTTGTTGGTTACTTCGTACATCCATTCCCATAAGGATTTTGCCACTGTGCCCTGGGTCCACTTGGGATGGTTGGCAGAATATTCCTGAACCCACATTGTATCTGCTAGGTGGAACTGTCGCTTGGGGTGTTTGTTTGTCTCTTGCTTGCCTTCCCCCTATGATATGTGGTCCGGATGTAACAGTTTACGACCCATAATCAATTCTGCCGGAGTCACTCCAATGGTTGTGTGTGGGGTGATTCTGTGGCTAAAAAGAACACACGCAAGATGTGTATGCCAATCTCCCTTGACATGTTTTTTAAACCGCTTTTTATAGTTTTTACTGCTTGTTCAGCCTGCCCATTACTTGAAGGGTGATATGGCGGTGTTTTCCATGTACGACTCCATTTTTCCTCAAGAGTACAGCAAACTCGGCAGACACTAACTGTGTACCATTATCGCTAACTAGTGTGTCTGGGATGCCGTGTCTTGCGAAAATCTCTCGCATGTTCTTGATAAGTGATCCAGCTGTCATTGAGCTTATTGTGGTGGCTTCTATCCACCTTTCGTCACAGAGCTACAGCTCGGCGATAAAAAAGGGGTGTTTCTTGAAAAAATAAATTCGATAAATCTAAACCCTCCCCTTCCCAAACATCCCCCACACACAAATAAGGTTCCTCGCTGTTGCTTATAATATTTCACAAGTTACATACAGTTTATTAAATTGCTTGATTTTTAATTAAATACAAAAACTAATAATACATTTTGGTACATGAAACATGTAGTAATGTACCAATATTTATTATATGCAACTAATACATAATAGGTCATTTAAATTACGTAAGTATTTAGCTTAAATTAAGACTAATATTGCCTTAACATTATTTTGGAAGACCACCAAAACTTGCCATATTTAGTTGGTAATTATTTTAAGTTGTGCAGTTTTTATGGACTTTCACTTTAATATTCGTATATTTTTAACCTTTTATGATTACATAAATATTCGTTATTTAATTTATTTAGTTCTAAATACATGAATAATTAACATGTAAAATTTAGTTTTCTCCATAAGAAAAGCATTGTAGGCTCTGACGTCATACCCCCACAATGGCATACTGCGAGTACTCATATCTAGGTTATTCTAATCTTGAGTATGTCACTGGCTCATACACCCTTAGATCAACTAGCCTTTGAATTTCCTTATCCACTCTGTCTCTTAACATAAATGGTACTTGCCTGGCCTTACTATATTTCGGTGGTATTGATGGATCCAGCTCCAGTCTCACCATACCATAAACTCCATAAACTCTCCAAATGTGGGGTCGGCCACTGCAGGGTAACCTTGTACCATGGTGTTTAAATCCTTAACCTCACTCGAAGTAAGCAGGGTATTTTGCACTGTAGCCTTATTGTTTGTCCTGTATCCATGTACCAGTAATTCTTGTTGGCTATTAATGCTGGTAGGGTTTTGCTCTGTGTTCGCTAAAGTGTTGCCTACAACATTTAGCCCGTGAACTGTGAGTCCAGGAGGCCCAAACCACTGTTTTCCAAGTAGACTGGGTCCATGGCCTGTGGCTACTGCCAGGGTTAGAGTCACTCGTCTTTCTTTATACTGAACCTCTACTTATTTTGAGCCTAGTAGTCGAAGTGGTGTGTCAGCTGCTCAGGTACACAAATCCAAGTCCAAGGACTCTAACTTGGGTTGGTGAAGCCACAATATTTTATAAGTTTCCTCCGAGATGAGCGTCAGGGCTGCCCCTGTGTCTACCTCCATGGTGTGAACATACCTATGTGCAGGGACAGTTTTATCGCTGGCATTGTGGGTTGCCTCTTGGTGTCAGGCACACTGTGTTTCAATACGTCTTTAATATTTTATAGCTCCAGCCCCTCTATTGATAGCTCCTCGAAATCCTGTTAATGAGGCTCTGTTATATCCGTTACCTGATGTGCCCTTGCTGTATTTCTACCTTGCCTCGTCTCCGAAAGACAAACAGACTCCACATGCCCTCTTCGATCACAAGCTGTACAATAAAGTTTGTTTTGATCCACCTTAGAGCGGTGTGTTTGATGTTGACCTGCACATCTCAAACACTGTCCCTGAAAGAAGTGTCGTGCTCTTCTCCCTCTGTTTTCCTGGCCAGACCTTACTTTGCTTGAGGGTGGATTTCCTACATGCGGTTGTGACCCGCGGTTTGTGTTGTTGGCGCGTCCACTGGAAAGTAGATTTATATACAGCTCTGTGTGTTGTTGCTTCATCCCGTACATCCTCTACGTATTTTCTGGCAACTTCAGCCGCTTTGGCAGCTTCTATTGCTATTTTAAATGTCAGGTCGGGCTTGATAAAAAAAATTGTTGCTGTAACCGAGTGTCAGCGAATCCACAAACAAATTGACTACCGAGCATCTTTTCCATTACCACCTCACCACCAAAACCACAACCATCAGTGATTCGGCAAAGATCAGTGACAAACACATCTATACTCTCCCCTATCTGCTGGCGTCGGCGGATGAAAAGGTGGTACTGCACTGTCTCGGTTGGTCGAGGCGCGAACCGCGTAGTCAGCCGATCAATCAGTCCTATAAATGGAATTTCACTAAAATCGCGTGCCCCAAATTCGTCACTGAGAATTTTCAACATACCTAACCCACAACTACACAAAAAATGGGCTCTATTCTGTGTATCATCAATTATGTTCTATACAAAAAAAAATTCTTTGTGTCAAGTATAGCGGCCATGTTGAGGTCTCACTCACGTTGAATTCCTGTCGTTCAGACATAATGGCCACTAATTAATAATGTTCAAACCAATTATTTATACAGGCACACAGCTTAACTGAATATTATTGGCGACGAGATAGTGGAAACGGACGCTATCTGTTATGTATGAGAGTGCTAACTGATGTCACATAACCGCGAATATAGTCGGGTCAGTTCATGACAGTTACATCGTAACAATGATGCTATACTCGTTTGTCTGTGTCATGGCGGCTGCACACTTCAGTTGTTTACAATGCTTTCTGGCGCACAAGACTTGTATTATGCATATACAATACGGCAGCAGTGGTGAGAGAGTAATGCTATGAATGGAGAAATCACAATATCACGACCTCATTATTGTAAAAACCATCCTTATTTCACTCATAACGTTATATCCAAATCATGTAGGAAACAAAAAAATGAATTATAGGAAAGCTACCAGTACTCATTAGTATGATTTATCTAAATTCTAGTTATTTCCTTAATACAGTTTTTTAACTGATAAAACCTCATCAAAATCTTATATTTAATTTCATATTAAGGAAAATAATTTAGTTCTATCTATAAAAGTAATAAGAATAGGATTTTTAGTTAATGACCTTTAAAGTTTAATTGTGTAACCAGCTAACTGCTAGGAAGAATGACCCAACATCCTTTTAGGTTGGCTTACTACTTATCTTCCTCTTTTATCTTTATACGGAAACCCTCTTTTTATTTTATGAGGTAACCATTTTATATTTGTATGAAAGTACAGGAAAGGTGAATAGAAACACATGTATTAGTTGCTGATAATTAGTTTAGATAAATATGGGTGAAACTCACATAACAGATAAGTTATGTATATTCAGGCTTAATGAACCAATGGTTTTATTATTTTAGTCAATACATTGAAATTATCACTCGATACATATTTGCACTGTTTACAGGTATTCATTAAAGAGAGTTGAAAAATGAACCTTGGTTCAATACCTGTGTCTAGGAGTCATTTTAGAACTATATTTGAATATTTAAGTCGATGTAAGCATAGTTTTTATTTTGTTTTTTAAATTTTTTTAAAAGACTACAACAAACTAAATTTGAGTAAAGTTAAATACAAGATTAATCAAACTCCAGTTTATTCAGCATAATTTACAAAATTAGCCAAACAATTAAATTGTGAGATATAAGGAAGTTTTTTTTAAATAAAATTAATGTATAAACATGGTACAAAACCCATGGGAAAAAAATCACCATTAGATGTACACAAAAATAAATTCAACACTAAGCTAATGGAACTGCAAGTACGGTATGTGTGATATTTATTTATAATATAATTATAAAGTAATCCTGTGCAAAATTATAACATATCTTTCACCTGCACTTAATTTATTTTGTATTCACAATTACAATTGAAGTGTACAGGGGAAAAAAGGGTGGAGTAGTCACATCACACATATTCTCTAAAACAACTTTTATTATCACAAACACCACAAAGACTCCAACAAATATATTTGTTTTAAATCAATTTAAATATGACAACAGACTTCTTTTAACGATAATCTAAAGTGTATTAGAAAAGTCTCGTGATTGTCTAACAGATGGCAGCACTAACTCAATTTGAGGTAAAATTGGACTTTTCCGCTTTTCTCCAGTACACTTCAATATTCATCGAAATAAACTATCGTATTTAAAAAAAATTCAGTTGTACTAAACTTTCATGCATATCAATTGTTTTAATCAATCATATTTTGTATGAAATAAACTGCATTATGCATGTTATAATATGTAATTAAATAAATATTGAAAAGAATCTTAGGAAATAAAAGCACTAATAAAATTTAAAAAACAAAACAATACATAATATTTACACACACACACACACAACGCATCAAAATATTGACGTGTGTGTAAATATGTGTTGGTTTTTTTTAGCTTTTATTTGTGCTTCATTTCTACAATAATTATATCATATCTAAGTAATGACTAACAAGCTATGATATAAAACAATATTTTGAAAAATCTTAAAAACACAATAATAGCATAAGCTAATATAAATGTACAAGCGCCAAAACCTCAAAATATATACCCACAACCATAGTGATCTCCCTCTGAAGAAACTTTGGTTTGAACCCTGATGGAGTTGAAATTTATTACCCGAACAGGTGTGGACTGACAGATTCCAAGCTGCCCAAGAACTACAAATATGACGGCCATTAACACACATACATTAATAAAAACCACTAAAGTTATGCTAAAATGGTGAAATGAAGTTAACTTGAATCCCAAGGCTATTTCAGCTCATTACCGATGATTACGCCGTGATTCAGTCCACTCACTTCCCCAGCTTCTACTATCTACGGACATGAGCTAAAATGCTTTTAAATTGGCAGGAAAAAGCTGGGAGTCCATTTTTGAAATGTTGAAATTTGTAAAATGATCTTCCCCCTGCTAATTTTGGATATTACAAAGCTAATAAAAGTAAATATTCCCTAAACCAAAATTTTTATCTTTGGCTTAAGAAAAAAACAACAATCGGGACGGTTTTACATTGACTGCCATCTTGTATCTTCACATATGATGTATTCTGGGTACAATTTAATAAAAACAATAATTTAGAATTAATTGAATAGCTTTATTATAGTTTAAAGTAGTTGCGGCAGCCAAAATCAAATCGGGCCAGTCCACCCCTGTGTCTGAAATCTAAAAACTAAGCCAAAATCAAATCGGGCCAGTCCTCCCCTGAGTCTGAAATCTAAAAACAAGATTTGAAGTGAGGTTTATAAAATCTAAGTCTATGGCCAGACAAGCTGTAAAATACTGCCAAAAACGGCAGTAAAATAAAGCTTCTAAAAATCGTGGGTGGCCAAACGACAGCTGTAGTTCTGCTTCTTCACGCTACACTAGCAACAAGTAGCTTTTGGTGCAGCTGTGAAAATGAAATAAAGGCGATGAATCCTAATGCCAAATTGCGTTTTGTGTGTTACTTGTCTGACGTCGGCGCCGTCTAAAAAGAGAAAGAGTGGTGGATTCATCCCATCATTAGTAACCGAACAACACATGGGAAATTTGTTTTACTTCATGAAAAACTGAAATTGTAGCTACTCTATAAAATTATTTGAGTATTATCGAATGTCAATTAATTCACTTGAATACAAAATGAGTTTTTTTTTTCTTCTTCAAAATTGAATCCATCCCAAGCATCTCCTACTAGAGCTTCCATTACGCTATACCAACATTGCAACTTCAAATCGCAGTTTTTGTGCTCTCAACACTTTACGTCATACAGACATAAGATATTTCTGTACCTCAATAATGAGCTGCTCGCTATCTACCGAATCAATGTCCATTTTGGAACAAAATGGTTAATAAAATAAAGAGAACACATGAGGCAGGAATATGACATCGCTACACAATACTGCACGTGTGGCCACTCTTTAGCTGTAAACTGTCACCAGAAGTATGGGCCCATGCCTATGCGTCTGCGACACGACCTTGAAATGAGTTCCACTTTCTAACTTAGCAGTAATTTACAGCGTTGTCGGCTCCATTTTAATCTACTGGGTGCATTTTCATGCTTTATTTTACAGCTCGTCTGGCCGTAGCCTAAGTTTGGCTCTGTGTATTAATTAATGGCTAAATTTGGTTAAGCATCTGTAAAAACCAATATTAACAACAATACATTATCTTAGGTGCTAAATAATAAAATTATGTAGTTAGGCGTGCCATAAATTAAGTGTTGGGTTTATCAAAGAATTTGTATATATATTTTAAAAAACCAAAACCAAACAACTTATAAAATAAAGCAAATATCATATTTGCATAAAACTATGATTAAAGCGAATTAAAATTTGCATTTACACTTTGGAACAAATTAGATAAAGGACAAAACATAGGAAATGTACAATGGATGCGAATTTATAATATATCTCTCTAAGGAAAACCTCTTTTCGTTTTTTGCAGTATTTTGCTATACATATTTGGAAGAAGGTACAGACAGGAAAGGTGGATAGAAAACAGATAAAAGGAACAAACACAACATGGCTTTTACAATGAAAGGATGAACACAATTCACACTTAACATTGCTGCCATTGGACAAAGATGTAATGGCTGCCTCTTAAAGAAAATCGATCATTACCACTCATTCCCCCCGGCCTAGGTTTCATTATATCGGAACCCACCAGAAGGGAGTGTGAAAAGCACAACGCAACTTCCTAAAAGAGGAAACTAAGAAACAAAATGGAGAAAAGGAAATTGGTAAAGAATGATAGAATACTTTCTGTAACTTCTTCCAAATACATAAAACAAAATACCTCAGCAAAAAGAGGTTTTCTTTTTAAAGAGATATATTATAAATTCGTATCCAATGTTCATTTCCTGTGTTTGTATTCGTTACATTAACATGTTCCCATCTAGGTGCCCCAAATAATCATTCTTTACCATTCATAATTTGGGTAAGTCTCATCTTTTCTTGGAAATAAATATTTGTGCACAGGAAAACAATAAATAGTAAAATAATATCTATCTAAAAAAATATAAAGTGATATAAGTTATCATGCCACTTTTTTTTTCACAATCAGTAGCAAAAAAACATTTTTCATATTAAATTTTAAGTGAAAATAAGTTGAAGTGAACAAAAGCTTAAAGTAATAATAATAATTTAGTCTATTTAACCCTTTGAGTGCCAACATCGCTCAGAGCGATGCGCGAAATATTTGCTAAAATTGCCAGCGTCGCTCACAGCAATCCCATGTTTTCGAGCTCTTAGTTCAGTATTAAGTCTACAGATGGGGTGTATTTTATTTCCACTGTATTCTCGTATGTTCAAGCTACTTTTATTTGTCTTTGAATCAATAGTTTCGATATATCAAACATGAAAATTATTTTCTAACATTATGAGTTTTATCTTTGGCCTTGTTTGTAAACATGGCTACTAAGAGGGAAAATGTGATTCAAGACACAGAAATACTTGCAATATTTACCGATAGCTCATGCGAGAGTGATCAATTTGTTAGCGATTCTTAATTTGTAAATAATGAAAGTGAACAGGAATTATATTCAAGTGAAAGTGAAATATCAGAACAAGTAGAAGTGGCAGCCGACATTGATAACGCGAGTGTGAATACGGGTGATTACTATTGGGAATAAATAAATCTTGAAGATCAGGATAATCCACCACCACCTCTTCATATTTATGCAGAAGTACCAGGTTTGATGTCCCCACTCCCCTTCTGATTCCAAGGCAATTATTTATTTTATACTATATTTAACTATAACCCTGCTAAAGTTGATGGTCACTGAAACAGCTGCTGTGCATAACCCAATTTTAGCATAAAATCTAAAGTTAGTTTTTTTGTAAATTTTATTATTTACTCAGTTTTTAATGTTCTTTTCAGTGATTTATTATATTTTAAGTTATTTAAGTTTTCAAAGCTTAAAAATGAATGTTAAATAAAACAGTATTTTTTTTAATATCTTGGTTAGAGATTTTTTTTATTTTATTTAAAAATTAAAAAGTATATGTATAATTATATAATCGGATTGGCAAGCATGTTAACTAGTTTATGTAAAAATTTTGAGTGCAAGAAGTTCAAAGACTAATAAGTTATTAAAATTTAAACAAAATCCAGTATTTTTCAGTAAAATAGCTTGGCACTCTTAGCACAGTGTTTTGTCATTTCTCTTGGCACTCAAAGGTTAAACAATGATGACATAACCGAACACAATCAGCAATTGAACTCGGCCAGCTTCAATTGATGCTTTTCAATGTACTTCTGACGAGCGTTTTCAATGAGGCGAGCTTTGCGTTCATGGAATGACATCATTCTTTCTTGAGCAGATCGTGGGAAAGATGCCACTGACGTATCCAGGCATGCATTCTACAAAAATATTAAGTGCATGTTATATTTTATTTATCTCCACCTCTTGTCATCCATTCGCGTTATACTCCTATGTACTAATTACACTAATATTCTAAAGATTAGAAAGGTTTAATTTAGAGAAAGTGTACCCGCATTTGTGTGGAGGGAAAGTGGAAGGCCAGTCAGTAAAAAAGACCACCAGTACACCCGACCGAGATCAAACCCCAATCTCCTTGTCTATTGCGAGAGTACCGCCTTACACCATGTGACCACCAAAGCAGGTTGCACATTATAGAAATAAATATGGTTCTTACCGTCACTAGTTGGCCAAGATAGTGCCAACATTTGCTGATAGAGGTTGTCATTTGATCAGCACAACGAACCCTTCGGCCGTTAATCTCAGTTTTCTAAACCAGAGCCGCTACATTTTTATTCAAGTCGAACCTCATTTGACCTCACGAGGGTTAATTAACCCCATAATAGACCCACTGCTTCACAGTTTAAATCTAGAAGAACCGGGGATCCAACCCGGAACTTTGAACACAGAGGCAGTCAATGTTAAGGAATGGAGATTAAAATTCAATTATCTGAATCAAGGAAAAGAGGGATCGTCACATCTTTACCGATGATGCTTGAATTTACCTGTGTATAGGACGAGGCCTGTGAGCTGGTACTTGTGCCAGAGGTCGAGGCGGCTCCATTAGAGCTAGTATCAGGGGCTGTTTGAGGCACAGTCAAGGGAGTGTAGGATACTAATCCTTCCAGGATGTTGGAAATGGTGATATCTGTACTGTGTGACCGCACTGGAGACAAATTAAAATGGTTTGACATGTCCACATTTTGCACAATTTAAGCTAAACTTTATGGGTTTATTTTTTTCCCAAGGAAAGGCATAGGAAAGAGTGAACGAAAAAAATATTGAAGGTAAAGAATTAAATTTGGGTCAAATCCTATATTTCTCGAATTTGAATCTTAAAATTTCCTTTCAATACTCAAACTTGAATATTTAAAAATCTACAATTTTTAGTTGAAAAGAAAATATTTAAAATTGAATTTAAAAAACAAATGTTTTAAGCCTTGGGCCACCAATAAATGCTTTTTGTTTGTCATGTCTATTACATCACAAACAACAAAGAAAACCCTCTTTTGGTAAATCAATACAATTTTGTACTTTTTTTGGTGATTTTGTTACTCTACCAACTACAAACCTCCATAATCCCAATTCCCAATTGTTAAAAATTGTTTTATCAAGTAAAGGTCTTCATAAATTGCATTCAAGATACTTTTTTGAAATGTTTACAAATCTTAAATATCATAGGAATAAGGGATTAGAGCGTCCCATCTCTAATAAAAAATATAATATGGACTTGCGAATTTACAGGAGGGTCACATTCACGCTTTAAATGTGAAAGCCAGGTTGTATGTGTCAAAATCTATCCCGCAAATGCTTTTGAGAACCTTCTTCAGTTAGTCTCTTTTGGAATAAAATTATATATATTTTAAATGTGATCATTTCTGTATCATAACTATAATAATGTGTTTGAAATTACAAACAAAAGTTGTTGATTATAAATTAACATCACAATTATTATTTTTTAATTAGATTAAATAATACTTATGTGAACTCTTCCTTAACGGACACCTCTGAATAGCGGATTTTTCTTTAGGACAGGCACTTTAAATTTCCTCGGCAGGATAACATGGGCTCATACAGTGAAACAACCTCCTAATAATGGACTTTCTCAACAACAGACACTTCTATAAACGCCTATTTATGCATAACAATCTCTAAACAGTGGATAAAAATTGAAAACGCAAGTCTATTAACAGTATTTGATTGTTACTGTCTCACTTTCCCCCTCTAGTGAAAGTTTCTAAAATAGCCTAAGTAGAATTAACTACGGTACTTCAAGGTCATACCTCGCACCCCTACCGAGCCAGAGGCAGGAAGGTGTTGCACCCGTCGTCTGTGCTTGTGTGCAAATATAGTACAGAAGGCCTAGTGTTCACATTTCATAACATTCACTATTGTTCCGTGTATTTTGCAATCTGTACAGTAAGCTATGTACAAAATTTATTCATTAGTCATAGTTATCCTTCATACAATACTGCACAGTGCGGTGATTAGATTGTTGTATTTAATATCCACAGTGCTTAGGTTCATAGATTTAAACTATGTACAGGAAGTATGATTAAAAAAAGAATAATAATCCAAATAAAGAACACCTCTTAACAAAGGATTTTTATTTATCCCGGAATGTGTCAGCTATTAGAGATTTCACTGTACCAAAATAAAAATAATGTACAAGTAAATTTTCCATAAAATCGTTAATAGTAAAATTTCTTGTCAACCACAAATGAATGGTTTTACGAGATTACTTTTCAATTAATGTATATATATTACTAGTTGCACTTAATAATTGATATAAGCCTAAATTTAAAAAGGTTTTGTTTGGTTTCAATATATTTAATAGTAATTATTAGGTGTGAAATTTTCTCAATAACAACCGACATGTCTGTTACAAAGGTGCCAAAGTTCGGTCAAACAGAATAATCACTAGCCCACAATAAGTACACTCAAAACAAATCAAAGGGAAGTTTAATACTGGCTAATTATTAATAAATACAGGCCAGCACATTAAACCGCTATTCTCCACTATAAAGCAAAGGCCGCTACTCACCAAGATCCTTTAAGATGACATCGTGGGGCACATAGGGTAGCACTTCGGCTACTTGCCGTACCATTCGCTGCAGTTCTGGGCTACCCGCATATTGCGACAATTGGGGCGTCACAGTCCTGGCCTGCTCCAGAATGTACCTCTTCTCGTGCTCAGTCTAGGGAGAGACAGTAATATAATACTTTTAAAAGAAATATACTCACGACTTCTAGCATTTGATGAAGTATCTAAAGCAGTGATTATTTATGGTTTTCCACTTTCTCTCCAGACAATAAAGTGAGGTACAAATCCTTAAAAATTCTACCTCTCACATCCCAACCTCATTAGAGTAATTAAATAGGTATAGCCGAGACAGGTAGTAAGAGGCAGAGCACGTATAAAAATCTTTCGTCAAGTTTACAATTAAATAAAAGAGAAAGTACCTTATCAGCCGAAGTGTGGCAAGTCCTGGGAATCCCCAAACTGTTGGCTACAGCAGTTTCCACTCGGACTGTGAACTGATCGTCCCCCTCCCTTTCCTCTACTTGCATCACAGGAAGATACCTGCAATACAAATACATCTAAGTGACACCCAACAATCAAGATGCAAACACTCAATAACATTAATTCTGTTTTACTTGGCAGAGGGGCCATTACACAGGAAAAACCGTATCATAAACAGTGAATCATGTAAAATATCATAATTTCATCTCTCCTGAAATAGTCTCAAGATTTAATCAACATCAAAGTAGTTATTAAACCGTTAGAACCTATTTATAGTAAGTTTTAAACTAAACGTAGCCTACAGTTCTTAGTAGATTTTATTATTATTTGTATGTTTAATATTAGGGTCAACAAAAACAAGTAAAATTCGAGTGTAAACTAAGCCGCTTTATCACCAATGTGGTTCTTGATCTTTTAAGACACATATCCATGAGCTCATTTTTGAAAGTTATTTGGGTAAAGTGTCAATTTCATAAACACAAAAATTATCAAAGTTGAATTAAATAAAATAACTTTTTGCTTGTAGAAAAATGAAATGATTTATGTGAGCTATCTAAGAAACTGGAAAATGTACAATAGTAATGACAATTCCAACTTACTTCAAAGTAAAGGTAGTGTAAGGAACAAAGAGGAACCAGAATATGTCCACAAGACAGCCTGCAGCCAGAACAGACGGCGATAAGTCAGACACAGCGGGACGACCCACGGTGAGAGCCACTGGTTGGACGGGCGCACCGATACTGAATGGCCATGTTGAGAATCTGTGTCATTAGCATAAGTAAAAGGTTAATACAATGGCACTTAAATAATTAGAGTAGACGATGATTTCTATAGGAAGCCCACTTCAAACCACTAACATCTTGGTATTCTAGAAATATGTATTATTTGATTTATTAGTTATTAAATTCAACTAAAAAGTTATCTAAAGCTTCCAATAATGCTTCGTTATGGATTACTATATATTTTATATCTTTACATCATTATTTTTTTAGCACCGCATCTTACCACCCATTTGGGTTACACGCTTATGTACTAATCACACTAATAGGTTATGAATTAGGAAGGTTGAAATAAGAGGAAGTGTACCCACATTTGTATGAAGAGAGAAAGAAATTATTTAAAGAAAGAAAACTTAGTACACCCAACTGAGATCGAAACAAGATCTCCCCACCATTAGCGGTGATTGTGTGTTGTGAGAGTATTTACGAGAGTAGCGCCTAAGACCACGCAAGCACCAAAGCAGGTAGCACATCAGTGTTTTAGTGCATAAAAGCCAAACAGTTAGTAAGATGCGGTGCTAAAATGAATAGGTAACCAACCTGAGAAGACCAACTCTACCATTGGTGGTAGCCGCTTCAGGGTGAAAAACTACAGGACTTGGGGACTTGTTTAAATGGCTCCTGACACTGGTGAGGAGCGTATCTCGGCCTTGCCTTAGACCCAGGTCCTTTACCCCTAGAGCCCAGTTCAGAAAGGTTGGCAGCTCCCATATGTGTGGCTAAACAGAATAATCACAGGTCTTGTAATAAACTGCTAGAGACATACTTATTTACTTAAGGTATTTAACAAGCACTTTCTGAACTGACTAATTATATCAAAACAGGGCTTAAAAACTACTTAAATCTAGAAGAGTCACAACATCCGGCAATTAATTCATCAATGCAAAAGGGGGAAGCCCACATTTCACCAATGATAATTTTTTTTAGCCATGCTAGGAGTAGAAACCCTTGACCCTTAGCTCAGTAGGCAGAAACGCTACTTAATGATGGGAGACTATAACTAGAAATGATTCCTTGAATATCAAATACAATGAATATAAACAGACAAAAGTGTAAATCATTGAATTTAATGGGATTCTTCGTATGGAGGAGATAACAATTTAATTTATTTTAATTAGTTGAAAAATGACATCTGGACAAGAGAAATTGAACCCAGGACTATTGGACAGACAGGGTGACAAATGAAGTCCTAAGAAGAGTGGGTGTGATTCTTCAATATAAAGCAAACTGGATCTGACACATCCTTAGGAGGAACTGTCTTCTTCGCGAACTTATGAAGAAGGAAGATTCAAATATTGGATGACTTGAAGGAAAGAAGAAAATTCTGGGAACTGAAGGAGGCAGAGAACAGGGTGCATTGGAGGTCTAAGTTCACTGACAAAGGGAATGGATCCATCGTCAGATAGAACACCTAATAGTAATAACACCTTGTGATGTTTATTCTTCCTTGAAGCATTAAATAACCCATCCACATCATTAGAAATATGTGACACATACCATAGTGCTGTTTTTGTTCAAAGGGCTTATTAGAAAATACAATACCTTGCATACAATACAGTACGGAACTTAAGTTAATTTAAGAACATGCTGAAAGAGAAAAATATTATTTCAGTAGACCAGCAGCTCCCAAACTTTTGGAATGGCGTACCACCCCAACAATTTCCTTAATTTGGAGTAAGTACCACCGTTGGCGTGTTTATTACAAGACTGTGCGACTGCACTGTGTCTGAGCTTTAATCAATGTTGCCACCCCTACAATCACTGATTGAATCTATTTTAATTTAGGTTAGACTGGGTCATAATATATTTACTAGATTTTATGAGTCCAATTTTTTTACGACTTTAATTTGTTTGTTTTGTTTGGCTTCTCACCAACAGGAATAATTGTACGTCCCACAGTTTGGGAACCGCTGCTGTAGACTTTTTAATAAGCCTCCATTATCTTGGGCGTATTGCAATAAGCCTGTAATCAACTAGAATGATTGAGTGAACAAAGGTGCATTTCCTTACTAGCCTAAAGCTGTATGGACTCATCGCAATAAGCCTAAAAATTATCAGGCTGATAAGCAAATATAATATTATTTTCCAATTAGCATGGCTCATTGTAAATTGAGGATGCCTTTTGCAATGGATTTTCCAATTCGCCTATGACATATATATAATACACTTATATAATATATACATATAAATATATATAAATGCAAATATATATTACGGAAGTCTTTAAATTTGGAAATTGCTGTAATGCTCTGTGGGTGGGATGTTCCTCGTTTCTCTAACAGTGTATATTATTTCGTTAATGTTCTTTGGTAGAATGTGCAACAATGTCTACTATCTCGTTTCAAATATCTTATGAGCTTTAAGTAAATATCTATTTTTTATTTACAGTAGCGAGAAAGTCTATGCTGTGCAACCTCCCCACTTTTATTCAAAAACAAATTAGCCCTTTTGTAAGGAAAAAATCTATAAATTTGATTGGGGATATAACTTAGAAAAAAAAAAATCATGCTAGAAAATTACGAAGCTTAACTCCGTTGGTAGTGCATCCACCTACAGAGCTAAGGGTCCTGGGCTCGATCCCTGGCATGGCCAAGAAATTTATCATTGTCGGAATGTGGGTTTACCCTTTAACAGTGATGAATTGATGACCCGGGGATGAATTTTATGTCTGTCCTAGATTTAAGATTAGAGTAATTAGTACAAAGGTGTATAACCTGAACAGGTATTAAGACACGTTGCACTAAAAAAAAGTTTAAAAAAATAGCATCGACAACCTACAATGGCATCATGTAACATAATTTGAGAACCACTACTGTATTAGCTAGGTTCAGGTTACAGACATGTCCAGATGGACACTAGCAATATGTGCATTTGTTCACAGAATGTCTACATCAATATTCCACCTCCACAATCATAACACATATATAGGCCTACATTTTCAATCACTCTTTTTTACATCCTTTTTCGTCAAATTTTTTTTCCTACTGTATTTTCTCCCTTTGTTCAGACGTAGAGAATTAGTTTTATAAACAACTATCAAAACATAGTTTGTAGGTTCCAAGTTCAATTCCTGTGTCCAGATGTTATTTTTTAATTTAAATAATATGTGGATGAGGCTATAACCCTAACTAACAAATACTCATATTCGACATCATGTAGAGATGATGCTTTAAATACTTAACATCCAACCCCCTTTCCCTCCACCCTATTAGTTCGGCATATAGCACACTTAGTGTAAATAATATTTATATTTTTATTAATGACACTAGTGTGTTAATGATGAGAAATATCTAAAACATAGGTAATGTACCCACATTTTTGTGGAGGAACAAAGGGAAACCATTTGGAAAGATGCACCCTTTATTTATCCATTCGGAATTTGAACCCAGACCACCATTCATCGTTAAAATAAACTAAATGAGCTTAGTGTTTAAGTCAAGTTAAGGTTAACTTTAAAAATGAACCGATGGTTTAGTTCGGTCCGTGACTTACAGTTTTCATTCATAATAGCCAGAGAAGAAGACTGTCTACCTGCTAACCCTCTCCGTCCCCCATCCTCCCTACCCACCCCCAAAACTTCATCCCAAGACTTTCCAGTCACTCCACCGCTGACGAAGATAGGTTTTTTTGGTTCTCAACGGAACGAAACGGTAGCATCGGCTTTCACCTTTTCCTCAACGACACAAACGCTATCTTACAGATTTTTCTCAACATTAGCTCTGTTCGAACACCGTTAATGTTGATGCCATCAATTGTTTTCAACCCCGGGGCCTCCACAGCTCTAAGTCTGGCTCTGGCTGCCTATAACTTGGCAGAAATGCATTTCTTTTTCTATTTTGCCTGTTTATTTTAGTGGGTTTTTTTTTTCTAAAAATAGGCTCTAGAATATATTCTTATATTTGTAAATATATTTCTTAGAGTTGCCAAGTATAGTTCATGCCTTATGCTGATTAAACAAATATTCGAACAAATGTCTTACCGTCACACATCCTGTGGCGATATGAACTGCAACATGATCACACCAGGTCACATGGTTTGTCACAATCACACGCGCAGAGGGGTTTTTATTCCCCAAATCTTCCTCTCTCACAACAATCCCAAGAACTACACGCGTACACTGGAGCACATACCTAAGAAATAATTGTAAGTTTTACTTGAATATTATTTTTGAGGATAATACGCTCGGCTTAACCCAACCCAATCTCAGCCTTTTCGTTCTAAAAATTACTAAAATATTAATATCAGCTGTAGATACATTTTTCCAAACATAAAAACATGTGGAATCCATTTTTTTTAAAACTGTGAAATTAAATTAGAAAAACTTTCACTCACCTTAGTGGTGAGATATTATATATCTAATGATGTAATTGTTGTAGACAACTTGTTTATAATTCATTAATACTTACATTTCGAAAACTATTTGGGCAATCTGTTGTAGAGTTTTGTTAAGATTAGTGTTTAGAAGTGGTTAAAAAAAAGTATGTCATTTGATTCAACATATTCTTGTGTGCTTAATAAAGTGGATAAAATATCTAAACCTTGTATAACTTAACAATGTAATGCTATTATTTTATTTCACTAGATTTTTAATGAGTTTAGCATAAAATAAAGTTAAAAATGTTACCATTATGAACATTTAATTATGATTTAGCATACTTTTATATATTGTTTTTTCACCCCTTAAACACACTGGTAGGGTTGATAACGTTCGACAGCTAACAAAGACTGGCACAACTAGGTAAATAATCTCTACAATGCTTAGTACTGAAATTAAACGTTCATACCAATTTTTTTTTTTAAGTTTACCTTTTAACAGCAGAAATTTGTGGAAAGAGTGCTGCAACTGCTAACGTCTGTAGTGCGATGAGTATTCTAATTAGCGTAATGACAATCCCAATTGGTGAATACAATAACAAAACAAATAATTTACTTCCTGATGGGCACCTGCAAAGGAAAACAAAATATAAATTAAAAAGTTTAAAATCGTTAATAACCTAATTTAGATTATGCATAGTATTAGTGAATAAGCTAAATTTGTACATTTATACATAATGTTTCTTACCTGCTTTCATCAAAAAGGTCCTTAATTTCTACATTAGACATTTTAAATTCGTAATTTTTTTATTGCAAATATATATGTAATTTTTACAATGACAAGTAAAACTTAAAACCACAAATTATTTCTTTACATTTGAAGGAAGCCATATTGCAATTGACTTGAGGTTGTGACAGTCACATGACAAACCAAAGATAAAATATTAAGATATCTTGAACTGCCTCGCTAGTTTATGCTGGCGAGTAGCATTGACGATAACTTTATGAACTATTTCAAAGGATTATCGGGGGAAAAAATAAAGTGCTTAGACCTGTATTTAAGATAAAGGTCCAAAGTAAAATTAGAGAAGTTAAAATTTTGGCGGGTTCCTTATGCTTTGTTTTGTTTGTGTTATGTTTATGCCAATTTGATTTAATTACAAATACTTATTTTTTAGCTTTCATGAACTTAATTGCTTTTGATTAGTATTTGGCTAAATTGTATTGAAATTTTAATAAGAAATGCCTTGTGAAATGATAACTCTGCAACTGGGCCAATGTGGCAATCAAAGTAAGTATGAATCTTGGTAGCTAATCCATCCTTATCAGTGAGTTTACCAAACATAAAGTAACCTACCGAAATTGTTTTTAGGATGACAAACCATCTCGTATCGATCTTAGAAACCTGTCTTGAAGCTCAAACTTTGCTCTATCCAGACAAACTTCATTAACCTACACATATAAATTCCTGACTAATAAAATGAGCTCTCATTTCACCAATGTCATGATTTTTAGATGAGCTGTCAGATCTGACTTTCTTGAAAATGTGATCTTAATCGTCATTCGTCACTACTGCTTTGTGCAACGTGGGTATTGCAAGACTATGGAAATATTTTTAACTTTAGATGGCTCTAGCAAAGTATTGGGTACCCCTTAAATAATGAATGGTAACTTAATTGTTATGTAGTGAATCTGTAGGTAGAGAAATTTATGGTCACTTCTGAGAAAATATTTTACTAATCCATCAAAAATTGTATTGTAATTTAATTTTCATAGACTGGGAAGGTTAGGTTAAGCCTGGTTGATTTTATTTTTTTATTGTAAACACAGAATTATTTTGTCAAATTATAACATTTATCAGATTGACAGTCTCTTGGTTACTACCTCTTGCCAAAGGATAGGCGCATTACAAAGATTTATACAGTTGAGTAGTAAAATGACCGAAAACATTCTTGATCCGAATATGTGAATGCTTAACAGTAATTATTTTGCTATACAGGCATAATAATAATAATAAAACCAAATTTAAAATGGTAAACATTCTTTCATATTTGTTACCAATGATGGAAAAATAAACTTAATCTTTAAATCAAGTCGTCTTAAGAGCGTGCATCACATGCCAATCAACTCTAATACAGTCGTTTCGAATTCGTAAATCCACACGAACACTGTTGCAAGTGGATCATTTCTGATTAAACATTAATAGAGATAAAGAGTTAATAGAAGTTCCAAATACCAAACATTGTTGGAACATAAATTATATTTGGATAAAAACTGCATTGAATAGGCTGTTTTTGACCATTTCAGAATGGCTTCACAACTAAGTAATGTGCACAAATCTTCGTTCTGTCATTATAGGAACATTCTATAGTTAATAACAAGAAACTTTGTCGCTTTGTCCCCCATCGTCACTGTGGAAAATGTCGAGTAATCATTTAAATATTAATGTACTGCACACATTTTTGACGTATCTTGGTCTTTTCTTTTTCCCTTTTATTCCTGCACCTTGCGCGCATACACACACACACACACAAGCAGATGCAAGCCAGTAGTTGAGTTGGGCCTGCTATGATGAATGCTGGTTTACACAGTGTGAGCTACTGGCTATCCAGTAAGATAGTAGCTATAGTATGTCATGTTCACTTCCCGCGATATATTCTAAAAAAGCCAGTTGGGCATCTATATTTTTCTAATCAGGATTATACAAATTCTATAAATTTGTATGCTCTTTGTGCATATCAACAAACTTCACACTTTGTTGATCACACCTCCTTTCCGACATCCCAAAAATCTACGGTATCAAAAAATTATAAATTAAGTGACAAATGCCGACAACCATATTCAACCACATGTGCTACTGACCCATGCGCTCAGATGGTGCCAGCGCCTGGCTTATATGCCTGGTGGGGGAAGGCCAGTGGCCAGTAAAGAAGTTGGCTAAACCACATTGGTAATCTTGTTTTTTTATGAGTTATTAAATTTGCACTTTTTGAACTGACTATATCAGTAGGCCCTACACAACTTATAAGCTAACTTATATATAGAGCAAACACAACATCCAACCCCAGGCCGTTAATGGATCACTGTGAAAGGGGAAACCCTCATTTCACCAAAGATAAATTTTTCGGCCATGCCAGGAACCCTTAGCTCAGTAGAGAGAAACACTACCGACTGAGCTAAGGTGTTGGACAACTCGCACATTTAGTCACTCAGCCGACCTGTTTACACAAAGCCAGTAGTTGACTTTCAGCTTCTGGCTATATCAACTCGTAAGCTAACTCAGCTTGTAAACCGAGCATCAGTACCACTATATATAAACAGCTTTTATGGTTCAAAGAAACAGCCTATGGATGTGAGACAGGCTCTAAAAATAGAGTCTTGCTACATCAGGAATGTTTGGCAACCTTGGTTCGAATTTATCATATATATACTGTATATATATGCCAAAGCTATATTAATCGACGTATTCTCTCTGGCATTCCCCAAGTTTAAGCTCGAGATATTTTGTCGATTGACCTGTTTTAAGATTAGAAACCCACTTCATCATTCATACTTTTAGCTTCACTTTTACTGTCTCTCTCTACCACATGTGTCAAAACGCTACCGGTAAAGTGGACCAGAGGGAGAGAGAGATATTGAGCAAGCACATAGTACACTTATCATGTCGTCCATTGCTGCAAATAATCTGAAATTAATAAAATTGCTACGAGAAGAAGACGATGACAACTTGCTGCTACTAGCTTTATTAATGGAAAATGAAAAGGTAAATCCAGAAAAGATATCTACAAAAATCGTAAAGAAGAAGGGTGTCTTTATAACCAGCCACACTTGCATAATATAAAACTGCGTATTTTGATACAAACTTCACTAGCTTTTCGTCATTCGAAGGGGAAAAATACATTTTTAATGCACGGTATAAAACCTATAACTGGGGCAGCGGGGCTGCAGGCTACCAGACTGCTCCTAGTGCAGCCTGGTGGTGCCGCTGCCCACGCGGCGATGTACTGGTAGCGCTACACAGGCAGTGGCGGCGGAGTTTGAAATGTGTTCCTACTAATTACATTAGAGCGGTAGTGATCTTCGCCGCCTTGGCAGCACACAGTCTTGGCAGGTGGTGAGGTTCAAAATGGTACCTTAAGACAAACTAGTTCCCAGAACAGAATTGCAGCATATGATGAGCATTCTTGTAATCCTCCACCGCCAAACCCCCTTCCCCCAAGGCGCTTAATATAAATTAGGTTATCACCTGGGATCAGAATTATTGTGAACACAGAATCGCTTTCATGTTTTGAAAATACAGTTGAAACTCTTTAGTCTTGAAAAGTATCGGACCACAAAATTCGACTCCAAAGAACCCTTTATATACTCCTTATGCCCAGGCTCAAGGCTTGCCATATCACATAACATAGTACTTATTAATTTGTCATACAAGGTAGAGTAAAGCTTAAAACAAATGGTGGCAGATACAAAACATCCCAGACTTAGAGTTTCAACTGTATGAGATGTTAACAGCCATTCTTGAAGATTCAGCTTCTGGAACGCCTTTGCAGTGCACTTTAAAGTTTAGTGTATGCCTGTGTTGTGGAAATGTTTTAAAAGATAAAATAATTATTTATCATCTTTTCTTGTGAATAGTTGGTTTTGAATTTTGGAAACGTCTTTGCGAAGAACATGGAATAAGTCCTGATGGCATCTTGGAGGACTTTGCGATGGATGGAACAGATCGTAAGGATGTGTTCTTTTATCAGGTAGGCTTATAATTACATATCTCCATCAGATTATATAAAAAAAATGCACTTCTTACTACTCGTTTGGGATACTCTAGCAGAGTATGGATGAGGCAGGAAGATATTGTACTAGCAGAGTATGAATGAGGCAGGAAGATATTGTACCCACAATTGTGTGGAGGGAGAGGTAGAAAACCGTCAAGGAAAAGCCACATACCGTGATCTTCTCGTTACAGTTGAGAATGTCAGATGAGATAACCAGGGTTGAGACAACTGATGATAGAATACATAATAATAAGTTGGGTTTATGTTATATGCCTTTAAGTTATTTATTATTAATTAATTTAGCACCGCGTCTTACTACCCGTTTGGGTTATACTCTTAAGTACTAATTACACTAATGGATTAGGAATTGGGAAGGTATGAATTTTAGAGGAAGTAAACCCGCATTTGCGTGGAGGGAGAGTGGAAAATCATTTAGGGGAAAACCACCCCCAGTTCACCCGACCGAGATTCGTACCTCGATCTCCCCGTCCTCGGTGGTCTAGCTCAACACGACTAGCGCGTTAGCCAACTACGCCACCGAGGCAGGTCATGCCTAAAGGTATATCTTGCGTGCACCAGTGGTAACATGTTCTAAGATGTCAGACTCGCATTGTATTGGATTAATGGTGATGGGGAGGTTGAGGTTCAAATCTTGGCCGGGTGCTTTGAGGGGTGATTGTGCACGTGTGATTTTTACTGTGGTTTCCCCAACGATTTTGTGAGTTCACTTCTTTTAATACCCGTCTTCCTCATCCCTTATACTAATATCAAGTCTTTTATAAGCCCTATGAACTCACTTAAGTGGCCGCATGTTCTAAGGCGTCACACTTGCAATAGACTAGACTGCCAATGACAAAGAGATTGTAATTCGCATCCTGGTCAGGTGTATTGATGGTGGCTTTTACTAAGTGGTTTTCTATTCTCTCTTCATTTGAATGTGGGTACACTTCCTCTAAATGCAACCAACCTCATCCCTAGTTCATTCGCATAATTAGTACATATGCATATAACCTGAAACGATAGTAAGATGCTTTTGCTAGAAAAAAATTACGTTAAAACAAAGCAATCAATATAAATGTAGTCCAACACCCTAGCTCAGTAGGTAATGTGTTGGCCTACTGAGCTCAGTGTCTCGGGTTCGATTCCCAGCATGGTCGAAAAAATTATCATTGGTGAAATATTGGGTTCTCAGGTTTCATAGTGATAAATTAAGGACTAGGGGTCTGGGTATTGGTTTTTTTTCTAGATTTAAGTTAGTTTGTAAGTAGTGTATGGATATAATCAGTTGTTTCATAAAGTTCACTTCGAATACCTCAAATAAAATTTTGTAAAATTATAAATGAATCCTAATTAAATTGCCTGTCATTAAGCTATGGACTATGTCAAGCACTATATGAATATTCTTAAGTTTAAAAATGAAACCTTGACACTAGAATAGAACCCAGAACCTTTGACTTAGTACTCCATTGTTCTTACCACTGAGCAATCCAGGAGTCGTCTCGTGCTTAGGGTCACTCATATTTTAAGATTAAGTCTGGACACGAGACTACTCCTGGATTGCTCAGTAGTATGAGCATCAGCGTACTAAGCACAAAGACCTGGGTTTGATTTCTGGGTCCAAATGTTGTTTTTCAATTTTAAGAATATGATAGTCAGATACCTATATAACCATACTTAACAGCTATATTGGTGACGTGGCGGTCTAGGGGTAAGGTGTCAGACTTCTGTGCTGGAGGTCCAGGGTTCAATCCTCGGTCCCGGCACAGATTTATCTGACCACCAAACCCTTCCTTCACCTCTGACAAGATGTATATTAACCACAACTTGTGAATGTGTGGAATGCCAGACCTCCACCGTGGTTCGGATCCCACGTTAAACTGTAGGTCCTCCATTTCATCATCACAATCATCCTACCATTACACATTAGCGTAAGTGCGTGTAACCCAAACGGATAGTAAGATGTAGTAATAATAATAATAATAATAATAATAATAATAACTATATCTATCACTATATTTAGATACCTGTTAAATGATTGCATTTCTATTTATAATATTGTAGTTTGAATCATTTTTAGTTGATATTCATGCTATAGTTAGTTCATTATCCACAGGCAGATGACGAGCACTACATACCCAGAGCTGTATTATTAGACCTTGAGCCTCGTGTCATCCACTCGATAATGAACTCACCTTATGCAAAGGTGAGCTGTGTATCAAATGATGGGTAACATTACTATTATTACTATTATGACCATAGGTGAACTGGCAGGCTAAAAGCATCCCAGGACTACAAATTAATATGATGGCCCCTAACATACATTCATACATACCGTCAAAGCTATGTTTCAATGTAAGCTGAAGTGGTGGGGTGAAGTATTTATATTTTTGTTATAAGCTAATTTAATCCTAAGGTCATTTAATTTACTTTATCAATAATTGCATTGTTATTAATGTCCTCTTAAAAACAACAGCTTCTACTGATTTGAGCAAAATAAAATTCTTAGTGGTTGGACAATAGCTGGGATTCAATTTTTGGTATATTTAAGTTCGTAAAACTTTACTAAACATGCTACTTATGTATAGATTAAAAGTTAGTAACAGTCAGTATTCAATAAAATGATTTTACGTTTAGCTTTAAGGAATTGTTTATAAACAACGCCAAGAAACAACAAACGGGATGGTTTTGCATTTAATGCCATGATATATCTTCACAAATGATGTATAATGGGCACCTCAGACTTACTCACAGGAACCTTTGATAAAAAAAGCCATTTATCAATGGATAATTTTATTTTAGTTTAAATTAGTTGTGGCAGCTCAAATCAACCGGCCCACCGAGGTATCTCTCGGATGTTCCGGCGGCCCAGTCCACCCCTAATTATGACAAGCACAAATATGTCAAATCTACAGAACACCTGGTACACCGCCACAGTCCACAGTTTGAGAACCACTTCTATAACAGTTCGGCTCTCTTTATGGTCTCGGGTGCTAATAACCCAAGCAATATTAATGAAAATTAAAACAGAAGTTGAACAATGAAGTGAGCTGAGATGACAAAATGTTGAGTTGCTGTTATGTTTGCAGCTGTACAATCCCGAGAACATCTACCTGTCGAAGCACGGGGGCGGTGCCGGAAACAACTGGGCCTCGGGGCACAGCCAGGGGGAGCGACTTCAGGAGGAAATATTTGATATCATCGACAGAGAAGCCGACGGAAGCGACAGTCTTGAGGTGGGTTCACTAGTTCCATCTCTAGTTCTTGATTGATCAAAGTTACTACTTGGGCCTAATCTCTAACACAGGTTTGTGAACTCTAGTTTTTTTTGTTTTGAGTTGAGATTGAGCAAACTTCCTAGAAAGCTCTCACGTATCTAATCATACCGAGCTTGAATTGAGCAGTCTAAATATATACTTTTAATACTTAACTATTTAAACTAGTATTTCTGTGAGCAGTGAGCATGTTATTATCGTTACTACAGTCTTAAGATTTCAAGTTAAAATAACTCCTCTAATTTCCCCTTGAATTTTAAGTTGATATATTCTTCCTTAGTGATCAAGTTAGAAAACAAATGAATACTTTATTCATTTGTAAATTATATTCATAGATAATACCTGTTATTTATGTAGTTCAAGGCATGAACCTTGCAATTATAATAAGAATTTTAAAAACAAAACGATGTACATAATTGTTTTGGCCAAGGTTCAAAGAAGATACCCACCAAATTAAGTTAAAATTGCTCCATGCATTTTATAGTAGCCACCTCTGGCCATTAAAATCAAATTATCATTATAATTGGATAAAAAAAACTAAAATGAAGTAAAACAGTTTTTTTTAAATCGCAATAGCATTAATATTCTTACACTGAACATATAGCACCTGCACATTTCACAAACAACATCCATACAAGTAAATCTAAGAGCAAATCCTAACTAATTTATCACCAGACACACACACTACAGCACAGAAATAGGGTTATACAACAAGTTTGGATTTGCTGAGCATTAACAGTGTACAAAGTCCACTTTTTCAATTTCAAGCAAAATTGAATCGAATAATATGGGATATTCCTGAAGCTGAATCAAAGTTCAATTATTTAAAAACATGTTTAATATTGTATACAAATATTATACTTTGCATAAATATGTAAATTTAGGTATTAAATATAATTTACAAAATGCTATATTCCAAACATAATAAGATGAAAAATTACATCATCACAAAATATAATGAATACTTTATTTCAGATTTTTTACACCTAACATTAATTTGTGATAGAAATAGCAGAACATTAAAAAAATAAACATAAATGTGTGTTTTAACTTTTTTTTATGTATCTTTGTAATGGTCGAATCTGGAATTTTACTCTTTAAGCCAAGTCGAAGTTTTCGAAGCTTTGCACACCCCCCTACCAGGCCGATAAAGCTTCCAAGTTTCTCTTAAAGGCTTTATCTCGAGCTTTAATTCAAGTTTTCACAAACCCCTCTTCTTTAAGTGACTGTGATATATGTTCCAGGGCTTTGTCTTGTGTCACTCCATCGCTGGAGGTACTGGATCTGGAATGGGGTCCTACCTCCTGGAACGTCTCACTGATCGCTTCCCCAAGAAACTGATTCAGACTTACAGCGTGTTCCCCAACCAAGATGAAATCAGGTTATTAATACACATATGTAGTAGACAATACGCATATGTAGTAGACTAAGTTTCCCAAACCCATCTTATTGACTGATTTTACTAAGCTGCTACATCTTTATTTACAGTCCGATTTTTCATAGAAAGCCCGTTATTTGTAAAGTGGAAACTCATGTTGCCACAATGGTGAGAAAAAAAATTATAATTGTATTTACATTTGGTCAGTTCCTTAGCCAAGTTAGTAGATGGTCTTTCTACTGAGCTAAGGGACCCGGGTTTGAATCCGAATTTGTCTAAGAAATGTATCATTGGTGAAATATGGGTTTACCCTTTCACAGTGATAAATTAACAGCCGGAGACTGGATGTTATTTCTTTTATAGTCTTAAGTTAGATTATAAGGCGTATGAATCTACGACAGGCCACAGGTGGGAAACACTAATGGATTTAAATGGTATAAGTCTGTTTAATTAACAGTGAAAATATCAATTATACAAAAATCTATAAGGAAGTAATAATGGAAGTTTTTTATACATTTTTAGATTAACTTTATAATCAATAAAACCAAACAAGACATATTTCTAGACTACCAACAACTTTCATATCTCAAACCTCATAAGGTCCTCAGTATTTTTTTTTTTTTTACTTTATTAATTTAAACATGACAGAGACCTCTTTTAACCATTAATCTAAAGTGCATTAGAAAGGTCTTATTATTGTCTAACAGGTAGCAGCACTAACTCAATTTGAGGTAAAATTGGACTTTTCCCCTGTACCTTTCAAATGTTTAGTGACTTTCAATCAATGTCGGTGGTTGAAAGTTGGTTTCATATACAAATTAGGATCTAGCTTACTCAATAATCTCCAATATTGATGTTTAATTTCAAAGCATTTGCATGTTAATGTTTAAATGGTGGGTCGCTGTAGTTGGACTTGAAATCAAAGGGCAACTTATCGACATAAAAATTAATATTAGGGATGGGATACTCGAATCAGAATCATTGAACCCCTCGATTACTTAAGGAGATTGAAGGATTCGACAAATCATAGGCTATTTTTATTAAATAGCACAAATGCCATTTCCCCCCCTTCTTTGAAATCTGTCAGTGAAAAAATTACCAACTCCACTAATACAATTTTCTTCTTAATGTTCATTTGATTAATTAAAGTTTACAATTGTATTTTCCTCAACCAAGACAATTTTTAGAGAGAAATTAAAATAGGTTTTTGGTATGGCTATTATAACAGTCATATTGTGACTAACAACAGTATATCTCTATAAGGAAAACCTCTTATTTGCATCCAATGTCCTTTTCCTGTATTTGTCCTTTATGTTATACCTTTTACATGTTCCTATCTATGTGTCCTATCATTCTTTACGTTTTTTTTCCCCCCAGGAAGTTGTGTTATGCGTTTCACACTCCTCCATGATGAGTTCCGATAGAATGAAACCTGGGTCGGGGGAATGGTCGATAACGATAGATTTTCTTTAAGAGGCAGCCATTACCTCTTTGTCCATTGGTATCAATGTAAAGTGTGAACTGTGTTCTTCTTTTCATTGTAAAAGCCATATTGTGTTTGTCCCTTTTATATGTTTCTATCGACTTTTCCTGTACCTTCTTCCAAATATAATACAATTGCCTCATAAAGCGAAAAGAGGTTTTCCTTCTAGAAATATACTGTAGTTATAGTGAATTTATTTGGCAATTTTTTTTAATATGTGGCTATTTATATTTTCTACTATTCTCATATATTTATATTTCCACCTTTACCTGATTTGGTGGTTGCATGGTCTAAGGCTTCACTCTCCTATTGGACCAGACTGCTTATTACAGAGAGATGGGGTTTCGAATCCTGGTTGGTGTACAAAGGGTGGTTTTCCCTAACTGGTTTCCACTCCCTCCACACAAATGGGGGTACATTTCCTCTAAATTTGACCCATATTTAGTTTGAACTTTAAATATACTCATTGGCAGAGCTTTCTAATTGTTAAATTTAGAATTTTATTTTAGCATTTTATCTTACTACCTGTTCAGGTTATACTCATTAATTATGCTAATAAGTTAGGGATGAGGAAAGTTGTATTTAGAGGAAGTGTATCTGCATTTGCATGGAGGTAGCATGGAAAAAACCCCTCTCATTACACCCGACCGAGATTCAAAACTTGCTTTATCTGTCATTGGCAGTCAGAGCTATCGGGTACTTTAAAATAGAAGTTGATGTTGATGCAGAGGCGAAGTTTTTGAAGTTTCGCACCACTCCTGCCGAAAATCCTAGTTAATCATGTACTTTCAGTTGTTTAGATACACCTAATGTAAGCGCTGTGTGTGTAGTGATGTGGTGGTCCAACCCTACAACTCCCTGCTGACCTTGAAGCGTCTGACACAGAGCGCTGACTGTGTGGTCGTTTTGGACAACACTGCTCTCAACAGAATCGCCACAGACAGGCTACACATCCAGAACCCTTCCTTCACACAGATCAACAAGCTCGTGTCCACCATTATGTCCGTCAGCACCACCACGTTGCGGTAAGTCTAGTCTGGAACCAACCTATTGTAATGGATCGTGTCTAAAAAAAAACTAGGGATTTGTGAAGCTTTGGTAAATAGATATCGATTTGAATTTTATATTATTTGAATTGATAACTCGAATCAAACCAAACTAGAAAAAAATAATTTTTGGATAGGGTCTTAGGCCGTTGTAAATCCCACAATGTTAATATATTTTTAATAATAATTCTTATGAGGTAAAGTAAATTCTTATTAAATATTACCATATTGATCGGGAAATAGGCCGCACTTTTTTCCCAAAAAACAGCCTTTATAAAATCTTTGTATAGCCTATAATCACACCCTCAGATAATACGTAACAAATGTGTTAACTTTGAGGACTGAAGAGATATAATTATTTAAATAGTTTATAATTATCACAACAGAGGGTGCTCTTCACAGCTTAATTTTGATATGCTGAATTATTGTTGTATGAATATGTTGAAGAACTTACTTTTATACATGATAATTTACAGGTCTAGGATACAAAACTAATTTAATTTTTTTTAATAATGTGTAACTCTTTTTATTTAATATAACAAGTTTAACAGTCAACTGTGAGTAGTAGTAATGGTTTCGACCAGGTAAAAGCAACGGTTGAACTTTGTTTCACTTTTGAGAATTTTTTTCAAATTCCAACTTTGAATTTAATTTTAAAATCTCCTATAAATTATTAGTTTGTTTTCTTTATAAATACAAGTTTCAGTGTAAAGTTATTTTAATGATGTTTTAGCTACCCCTCGTACATGAACAATGATCTGATTGGTCTGATCGCTCCACTAATCCCCACCCCACGTCTTCACTTCCTGATGACAGGTTACACTCCACTGACCACAGACCAAGAGGTAAGTCTTGTGTCACCGTCTTATACAACTTTCGTGGATATGCTATAAAGTAGATCTTTATTATGTAGGGTCAACCTTGGTGAGCTTGCCTCAGGACCTGATGTTTGTGGGTTCAAACCCAGCCGAGGTTGACAGATTATTTTTTTTAGCAATAAAAATACGTAGCACAACTTCCTTCGAAGGGGGAGTAAAGCCGTCAGTCCCATGTCAATTGTGTCATATGAAAATACTTTTCCCAGAAAAATTGGTGGGCCTTTCCATTCCTGCTAATATAAATTCTTGAGTGCTGATAAGATCAGTTGGTTCAGAAAGTGTACATTAAATACATTAAATAAATAAAATAATTATGTCAGAATGGGGTCTATGAGCATGAGGTTTTATCATGTGAGGTGAACTTGAGCAAGCTTTTTAGAAAACTTTTGAGTGTCTAGTCAAGTTTGAGTGTCAATGTGTTTTTTATTTTTTTTAGAGATGGAACTTTTAAATCCTCTAATATTTGAAAGATTCAAGATTTGTAAAAAAAATTGTATAAAATTATCTCTGATACAATTATGAAGTCCTTGACTTGATGTGACAATTTTAAGCAATTGGTTAGAAGACTTATATATTGTGCAGTTGGTAGAATAACGAAATCACAACAAAAAAAAAGGACAAAATTGAATCAATATAAATAAATCACTTAGATAAAAGCATTCTCTTTGTTTATGATGTTACAGTTACAGGCGTGACACACAAAATATCATTGGTCACTGGCACCAAACCTTAAATAAATTTTTAAATTCATTTATAAATATTTTCATTTTAACTTTTTTTTTCTTTTTTTTTCCCCTCCAAGATTTAACGATTCGAAAGAAAATTAAAAATTTTGATATGAGAAGTATATGATTCGACCCTTCATTGGTATTCAGTCTATTATTAGAGTGACCCGACAATCGAAGCGGATAGCTCCTAGTTTGGTTGGGTATTACTAAAGTATGTGCTATTTTAGGGGGCGTCTGTGAGGAAGACGACGGTTCTGGATGTAATGAGGCGACTGCTGCAACCCAAGAACATGATGGTATCCACAGTTCACGACCGTAGTGCGGCTCACTGCTACATCTCCATACTCAACATTATTCAGGTAAGAACACTCAGGCTGTTTTTACTTTACATCTATTACTGCTTCCCGCCTTGGGCCTGGGTAAGTTTTTTTTTATTCAAGCCATATATTTTACACTAGCAGCTTGCTAGGTCTCTCGTAGCTTTATATGCCTTATAATATTATCTTAAGACTAGGACAAGCACAACATCCAATCCTCGGCCATCATTTTATCACTGTGAAAGGGTAAACCCATATTTTCATTAATGATAAATTTACGGCTATGCCAGGAATTGAACCCGGGACCCTTAGCGCAGTAACCAGACACACTATCCACTGAGCTAAGGTGTCAAACACAATCCAGTGTTTACCTAATCTTATTGTGATACCTAGGGGTGTGCGAAGTCCGAAGTCTACCTTTTTAATTCAAAGCAAAGTCAATTGGAATACTTTGAAATATTCCTTTAGCCGAATTGAAGGTTGAATATTTAAATCAATAAAATTTTTTGATGTTTGGGGGTGGAATATATGTTGCATATCTAGTGGTCAAAGTTCCTGGCTACATATCCAGAGGTCCTGGGTTCGATCCCCAGCTTTTCTAGATTTTCCCTTTGAAGTAGTAGGTCTGGTAAACTCAGAATCTCGTTAGGATAATTGAGGAGCCACTTGAATAAAGAAGTAGCAGCTCCGATCTAGAAAACTTGAGATTAACAGCCGCAGGGTTCGCTGTGCTGACCACATGACACCCTCTATTCCTAAATGCACTATCTCCGCCAACATGTGGCGGCTGCTCGGTCACTTTGGCTCACTTGCAGACTTATGTCATGGAAATTATAGTAATAATTAGCACCGCAACTTATTACCCGTTCAGGTAAGTGCTAATTACGCTAATGGGTTAGGAGTTGGGAAGGTTGAATATAGAGGAATTGAACCCACATTTGCACGGAGGGAAAGTGGAAAACCACATAGGAAAACCACCCCCAGTTCACCCGAGCATGATTTTAACCTCGGCCTCCCCGTCCTTGGCAGTCTAGCTCAACACAAAACTAGCGCGTTGGCTAGCTACGCCACTGAGGCGGGTTTTACATCCTAGATATATTATTAAAGCTATACAACTTTATGTATATTGCAAATATGATTAACAGAGTTCATCGAAAGCTGATAAATTAGGCTATATCCCAACATATAACTCTATTATTTAAATATTTTGTTATGTGAACATCAGTTTCTGATTTACATATTGGCACAAAATGACAAAAATTTAACATAAAGCTGTTTTTTTTACCTTAAATAATAGAACAGGTTGTGTTTTCATGTGTTTTCTTAGGGTGAAGTTGATCCAACACAAGTTCACAAATCACTGCAAAGAATCCGGGAACGAAAACTGGCGCAGTTCATACCGTGGGGGCCGGCGAGTATCCAGGTGGCTTTGTCCCGCAAGTCCCCTTACATCCAGAGCGCCCACAGAGTTTCCGGACTCATGCTGGCCAACCACACCATCATCTCGTCGGTAAGTGCTTGAGAACATTAATAGTTTCTATCTCTGTGAAATTTAAAAAAAAAATTGAAGCTTTGAATTGTTTTAAGCAAAATTTTGTTTGTCGAAGTCGAAGTTAATAAACATTTGATTATACTTTTAGTTTTTCGAAGTTTTGCACACCCTTACCATACATAACATAATGCATCTCATAAAGGAAAAAGAGGTTTTTGTTTTATGAAAAAAACTCCATGGCTCTAGGCCACACGCGATCTAAACTGAGCAGACACCACATTTTGGTGAAGAAAGTACTAATATTTGCAGCTAGAGGGTTTAATGTAGTCAGCACAACAAATCTCAATTTTTTAAACCGGAGACGCTACTTTTTCATTTGATAGTTGAACTTTCACACAGCAATTTCATGCCTATCGAGGTGGCTCCCTTAATAAAATATATTTATCAAAGATTGATTATAACACCACGCGTTATTGATTTGTTAGTTATTTGATCGAGCGCTGCAGCAGTACGACAAACTGCGCAAGAGAGAAGCGTTCCTGGAACAGTTCCGGAAGGAAGCCATGTTCCGAGACAATCTGGAAGAGTTGGACAACTCGCGGGAGGTCGTCCAGGAGCTGGTGGACGAGTACCAGGCGGCCACCAGGGAGGACTACCTCACTTGGAAGGAAGGGGTTGTTTGAGTGCATTAACACCACACACCCTGGCCCACTGCAAACATTGTCTTCAGTGAGGGAAATAAAGCTGAGAATATGTCCAAGACAAAACATGGCCAATTGGACGAATTAAGTCTAGCTTAGACCAATTTTCTTTGTACCTGTTATTGGTTTAACTTTTATCACGTAGGAACCAGGGCTGCGGAGTCGGTATGCCAAGCCTTACGACTCTTACTCCTTTATTTTTGTACTATCCAGGCTTCGACTCCATCATAAATGGATAACGTATTTCAATTATTAATAACAAATTTACTGCAGTAAAATTATCTAATACAGATGACTTATTGGGAGGCTTCTTTGGCATTGTGAATGTATATTTGAATAAATTCAAAATTACAAATATTGCTTTTAAATAATAAAAAAAAGGTATAAAATTAAAATGATGTAGCTACCATTTATATTGTTATAATATTATACATTTTATTTTAAGCTCAAGTCGGAGTAGGTAGATTTTGACCAGCTCCGACTCAGACTCCACGGCTCTGGTAGGAACTATGGAATTTGTTGCTTATGTGAAAGTGTTTATATTAATTAAAAAAAACTAAGAATGGGACCTTTGCATTCTTTAATCCTTTGAAGCCTTAAGGATATTTTGATATCCAAGGATTTAAGATGAAAAAAAATACTTAAAAATTTGCAATTGGAATTAATCTTATAGCTTTAATTCTGCTTATTGGTGGTTTAGCATAACATAATTACAAGACAAACTTAACAACTAGACACGAGAATATTAATTTACCACTTAATTGTATGTATAAATGTTATAGCATATAATAAATGCATTATATAAAAAGATAGCATTAAGCTCCTATCTTTGATTCTTGCAACAACTTAAGAATTAATGTAGTAAGATTAAATACCCGACTTATTTCTTTAAAAAAATCAAATTTATTGAAATTTTTTTCAACTATGGTGAATTTAAAAATATTTCATTGAAAAATTTATAGTTAAATTCCACCTAAATTAAATATTCATCCATCTTCATAATTAGTTGTAATATTATTTATTTGATAGTTTACAATAAATAAGTTGTTTAATTATTTCATCGTCAACTTATATGTTCCTCATATCGAGCTCTCTTTTTTCTTCCCTCCTCCCACTGTGTCTTAGTACCTGTTTGGGACCTTGGGTTATACACATACATTAATTACGCTAGGGGAATAGGGTTGAGTAAGATAAAATTTGGAGGAAAGGTACCTCCATTCATGTGGAACAAGAGTGAGAAACATCTGGGGGAAATATACCCGAATACAGCTGGCTGAGATTCGAACCTCGGTCTCCCCATCAGCAGCAATTTAGTCTTGACACGAGAGTGACCCATTAGTCCATGTGACCACCAATGTAGGATTTAATATTCATTATAATTTAAACAGCACATTAACAAAGACTGCACAAATCAGATCACTATTTTTTTATCAAAACTTTTAACTAAGAAAGATTTGTTTTCGCTCTCTGAGGTACAAAATGTCATGAAAAAAGTTACAGGAAAGAGGAACACTAGCAAATAAATTATTAAGGGTGTATGAGTAGTCACTTTTCACTTCGAATCAAGTTGGAACGAAAACATAAAAGCTCTAACAACTATTAGAACTCGATTAGAATTTTTGAGTAATAGAACACCTTTATAAATAATGGACATATTTTATTCACCCTAAAGTAAAAATATACACAAATTTAGGTGAGTATAATAAGTGCAACTTACACTTGGTTATCTTAGTGTTCTGAATAAACATTGGTCTCTACTAGTGAGTAGAGACATGCAAAAGGGAGGTTATTTTTCTCAAAAAGCGATGATATTATAAACTGAAAGTGATGTTATTATTTAAGTAAATATGAGTCAAATTAGTATTTGTTAAAAAAAAACTAGGATAAAACTGTCTAAAATTTTCATTCTTATTGTGTATTTAACTATTTATTAACATATTATGGAAAAAAAATCAAATATAAATACGCACAAAACATTTCACACTTAGTAATGTCAAACTTGATATCTCAATATCATTACCTTTGAGTCTTACGAATAGCAATATCGAAACAATCGATTATCAACTTAGGCTTGGTCAGAATAATAACACCGAAACATGTAGTCATAGAAGACTAAACCACATCAAATAAAGAGAAGGGAATAAAAACTAAGAAGATATAATTTTACCAAACATGATCGCCTGTAGCAAGGTCCATATATATTAATGTCCTTGCTTGGACCTAGCGTGAAATTTTTTTAAAGGCTGTAAACAAAGAAATGATCCATCAAAATTTAGGTATTGTAATGTGTAAAAGTAGAAATCGTGATTTTTAATGCTAACCTCAGATAAAAAAAGCTTAAGTAATTTCCTGAAAACACTCATTTTTCCTGTGATCCATTTTATACCTATAAAATAAGTAAAAACTTATATTATTTGTATAAATGGCAGCCCTGGTCACCAGTGTTATCACGTTGAAAATTATATTTCATGATGTGGTATTTGCCAAATTACAAAGAAATTGTGTTTATTTTGAAAGAAAGCTTAAATTCGTGTTATTCGTGGGAAAACAGTAGAATTCATGTAAAAATTTGTTTTATCGCAAATGCGAATTTTGCATGTCCCTACTAATGAGTCGTTAGACATAAAAGGAAGTAAGATCCAAGTCATTAAATATATATTAAAAAAATGTTTGGCCATATATAGCTATCAAATATTAATACGTAATTACCAAAACCATTCCAGCTTCCCAATTTCAACTGAGTGTCATTATTTGGCAAGTTGAAAAAAGTAAATTTGAATCTCTTTGAAAGCTAAATACTCCCTTATTAAAAGTAATAATAAAGTGCTTATAAAAAAAATGGGTGAACTTAGTTTGGATCTAGCAAAATATTTTGATCTTTAACCATAAAAAAATACACATTTTTAAATTCCCTTTGTCTATAGACACATTTTGGTTTAAATTCACAAATGATTTGATATTAAAAATACCCACTGTATCTTATGTAACATATTTTGTAATCCAACAGTATTCACACACCCTCTCCCACCCAAATCTACAAATCTCTTTGTTTAAACAATAAAGTAGATTATACTTTTTAAATAAAATAAAAAGTTCAAGAAAGTTAGTTTTCAAGCTGCCATGACAAATGAAAACCTTTGAAATTTGTATTTTTGTGCTATAGATACGTTTGACTGTATACATAACTCTTAGGGGTGTGCGAAGTCCACTTTTTCAATTTGAAGTGAACTGGACTCGAATATTTAAAATATTCTTGAAGCCGAATCAAAGTTTGAAATATTTTTATTGGTTGTTTTCGTTCAGAGCGTACTTTGTACCTATTGTCACATAAGCATCAGAAACATGGATATTGAATGTAAGAGAGAGACTAGGAAAGTGGAAGTCATGGGAATGAAGTTTGTGAGGAGCATGTTAGCTGTCACAAGGAGAAACAAGATTAAGAATGAAGTTACCCAGGAAAGAATGGGGGTACATAAGATAGTAGAGGAAGCAAGACTGAGATGGTATGGGCGTGTAATGAGGATGCTGAAGAAAATGTTTGAAATAAAGTATGTAGGGAAAGACTGCAGGTGAGGCCAAGAAAGAGATGGGAGGAGCAGATAACAGAAAGTGTTCAAGTGAGAGGAGAAGAATGGGAGAAATTAAAGGAGGAAGAGTGGTGGAAGGATAGAGGAAGATGGAGGCATTTTACTAAACTGACCCGCCCACAAGCTGGAAACAGTTGATGATGTTTTAGGCATTACGATTATACAACTTTTTGCACTAAAATTACTCGGGAAGATGTTTTATTACATAGTTGTTTGTAATTTTTTGTTTTATTATGATAAATCAATTTACCGTCACAACTTACAATTCAATTACTTCATAATTGTTTCCGTGTGAATATTAAATAACAGCTCAAAATGAAAATAATTTAACATTTGTTGTGAGTATTTTAGCTGTCACTATTTTTATTGATGATTGATGAAACTTAATAATTTTTTAAACTGGAAATTTTTTCAATGTAAAATCAAAGCTGTCAAAGCTTATATTTGTTTTGAAACAAAGTCGAAGCTTCGCACACCCCAACATATACTTAGTAAGTTTGTAAAATTGAGCATGTATTATAATGCTATATTTAATAATACATACCATATTTCATATTTGTAATTTTGTATATTATATATGTTGTAAATTTGGTACACTCTATTACAATCAAATATTTACTCATTCATACTTTACAGATGCACTAAGCCTGTGCGAAGATTCAAATCAGATCAAAATGAGTCTAAATATAATTCAAATTTAGCAGAGTTAAATTTGAAAATGGAATCTAGAAGTTAAACTTTTTATATAAACTCGATTCAGAATCAATTTGAGTTAATAAGTGAGGATTAAGATTCATTTAGAAATTGGAAATCTTAAATTCGCACAGACTTAAAATGCACTATTGTTATTTAACAATATATTAAACACTAATGTCCTACTAATGGGACACACTGACAGTTATTAACATTGTGACATCAAGCTAGTGAAATTAGTTTGTGTCAAAAACATGGGTTCCTTTTGTAGTCATCATTATCATCAGCTGTTTCCATTCTGTGGCCGGGTTAGTTTAATAAAATGCCTCCATCTTCCTCTGTCTTTCCACCATTCTTCTCTCATTCGCACACTTTGTTATATGTTCCTCCCATATCTTTCTTGGTCTCCCTTACGGTCTTTTTCCTACATCATCTCCATCATTCTCCTTGGTATTCTTGCCTTTTCTCACCTCATTACATGCCCGAACCATCTCAGTCTTAGCATCCTCTACTATCTCATTTATTCCCTGTCACGGCTTACTATAAGTTCAGGTTATGCGTCCCTAAACTGTCGATGTGCTAAAATCACTTGTAAACACTGGGAAGTAATGAAATGTGAGTTATTAGCAAGAAAGTCAATGGAAAGGATATCTAGGTTAGACCTTATTAAAAAAACAAATCAACCTCTCTCTCTTCATTTCTTATCACTTCCAGAGTCACACATGATTTTTATTGTTTGAAAGTATTCCTCTTTCATTATATTTAGACAAAAAAAAAATTGACAGCTTTGAGAAAGTAACATTTTATTTGTTTTCTATCAAGACCTAACCCAACCAGGTCCGCCCTTAGGGGTGTGCTAACAGTGCGGCCACACAGGGCTCTGCAATTTGGAGGAACCCGCGCTTGCTAAAATCTGTTCACTGTTTAATACAATTTAAAACCTTTAATACTGATTGAGGCAAAGTTTGAGAGTAGAGAGGATCTAATAAGAAGAGGGCAGCAGGGTAGAGCTGTTCTATAGGTGTGTGAGACACTTGCTAGGGAGAAGAGAAGTGCCCTTGAAGTGTAAGAAAGTGCTGAACTGTACTTTGTACCTATTGTCACATATGCTGAAGAAACATGGACAATGAATGTAAGAAAGACTAGGAAAATAGAGGCCATGGGAATGAAGTTATCAGGGGGAAAGGTTGGGGTACAGGGAGTACATGAGATAGTATAGGCATGTAATGAGGATGGAAAAGGAAAGAATGGAAAGAAAGTGATGGGAGGAGCAGGTAACATAAAATGTGCAAGTGAGAGGAGAATATTGAAAGGGATTAAAGGAGGAAGAATGAGGGATTTTACTAAACTGGTCTGGCCACAGTCTGAAATCAGTTGATTAGTGGATTCAAAAAACCATCAGATTTGAGAAAATGTGTATATATTTAAATTATGAATTTGAATTTTTTATATTTTAGGAAATTTTTTTAAAATGCTTACTAGTGGCTTAGCCCAAAAAATGTATAGAACAATTTCTAACAACCAGGCCCCCAACCATTAATTTACCATTTTACTGAAAGCTAATTCACACTATAGCAAAAAAATGTTATGTAATTATGATTCTTTATTTCCTATAGCAACTAATTTGAACATAACCAGAACTGAATGGGAAAAAATTCACTGAAATGTAGGAAAGTTAACTTCTTTTTGTTTGTTATGTTCTGTAAGATTCTGATTCAGATTTAAAAAGTGTGATTTGACTCATTATTTCTAATTTAAACATTTTAAATCTAAAGAATTGTTTTAATCCCTAAGCTTTCCCATATTTATTTTTGTCATGGTCTGGCCATTGAGCCTTATCTTATCTATTATGTATGTGTCATTGAAATGCTATGTTGATTTTTTTTATCTTTATACTATTTTATTTGAATAAGTAGTCAGAATACATAACTGATTTTTAAAAATATGTAATATGTATCTATGTTGTAAATAAAAATATAAATGTGATCGTAAATATATTTTTTTATCCTGAACTATATATGCACTTAAATGATATTTAAAAAATTTTTAAGCTATCAAAAATAATTTTTACAATATTAATTTTGTTATCATTGGAAATTTGCTTTTGTTGTGTGTATGGATGGTAAGAAATTTGTGAGGCTTGTGTGATAATTTTTGTTGTGTGATTATTCATGTGTGCTTATATAACTTTATACTAAGCTCAGTATGACTCTTTTTCACAAAGCATTTAGCAATATTTTTATGTGTATCATTTATTTAGCTTTTGATTTAATTCTACCGTAATCTTTTGGTTTAGTGTAAGAGAATGTGGTAGGTAGCCTCATGGTGGGATGGAAGGAGACATGTGAAAAAAAAATTATTATTTTTTTTTTGCAGTTTTTATGGCAAAACTTTTTTTGATCAAAATAAATTAAATATTTCTCCAGTAGAAACATAGAGTTTCATTTTCTTCTCATGGTGATATCAACAGTTGTTGAATATCTGTCATGAGCATAGTAGCACTATCTAACAAACTTTTTAAATGAAGAGAAAAAGTCGTCATAAAATTCCAGGACACCTTTGACAGATATTCCAGAAATTTTGAGATCACCATATGAAAAAAAAAAAAATTAATTCTATTTTTGTACTGGAATCAATATTTTATTTTGCCTAGCAAATTTTTTTATAAAATGAACTGTTATATTACCGACCTAAGCTCATGTTTCCTTTCCCACCTCCAAATGGTGAGCTAGGGCTACACAATGACATCACACTAGCACTCCGACAACTCTGTCTTGAGATAGCGTAGTTAGCTAACGCGATAGTTTTGTGTTGAGCTAGACTGCCGAGGATGGGGAGATCGAGGTTCGGATCTTGCTCAGGTGAACTGGGGGCGGTTTTTCCTAAATGGTTTTCCACTCTTCCTCCACGCAAATTCAGGTTCACTTCCTCTAAATTCAACCTTCCCAATTCCTAATCTATTAGCATAATTAGTACTTAAGTGTATAACCTGAACGGGTAGTAAGAAGCGGTGCTAAATAAATAAATACTAATTTATGGTAGACCAAATGAGACGCTAATAATATCGCGCTGCTACATGGTAATAGAAAACATTGCTGCTTCAATTGTTTGTTACAATTACAATTACCCCCTAACAAGTGTGCGAATAAAGTGGTACACCACTTGTCAATTAAAAAAAAGTTAGCACCTTGTCTTACTACCTATTGAGGTCACATGCTTATGTACTAATTACGCTAATTGTTTTAGGGATCAGAAAAGTTATAATTAAAGGACGTGTACCTGCATTTGTGTGGAGGGAGGGTGGAAAACCGTTGGAAAAACCACCCTCGGTATGCCCGACCGAGATTCGAACCTTTATGTTGCTTTTATCGGCAGTCTAGTGTACTGCAAGAGTAGCGCATTAGACCATGCGGGTCTATCAATTTTTGTTATGGAAATTGGACACCCCAGTGGTGAATTAGAGAGTCTTGGGGTAGGACTGAATTCCCGAAGTTATCAAACAGTTCTTCTGTCGTTGGTTGTAATGTGGTACGACTGCGAACACGTGGCAAATGAAGCCAGGGGAGGAAAGCGGGTGTAATCCAGATCAACCAAAGAGGGCAGCTATCTGATAACTTAAGGTTGAATGTAGAGAGTGAAGTGTAGATGGACCAAAGAGGGATGCTGTATCCAGAAAGGGATCAATACATACAGATATTAGCAATGCCATTGGTCGTCGCGTCTACATTACCACGCCTCCGGGTCGAGTTAATCCTGTCCGCATTGCGACGACTCCTGGAGTGCACCAATACAGCTGCAACGTCGGAGTGAATACGCGGACGTTCCTCTAATGGCTGCTGGCGTCATGCTCGCAATATACTGGATTGCCTGTGAAAGAGAGGTCGATGTTCGATTATCGACTGGGTGAAGTGTTTTTTTTTAGTGACGAATCACTTGGATTTATCCATCCCCTCTTTTTACTCGAATGGTGATACAATTGTTTTAAAACTACCCCTTGGATTAAATCCAGACACTTATCTAGATTAAAGACTGGAGATGATATTTTTTTTATATCGGCGTGTAGTTTAAAATTTGTTGATTTAACGCGCCCTTTCTGAATGCAATAGTCGTCAGCGTGTTTGATTCTTGCTCGGTTCAAATCCCGGCCGGTCGCCGTTGACAAAGAGTTTCGAATTCGTTTTAGGGTTGGGTGCCAACATTTCATGTCCACCATTTTGAAATACGTAATTTTGGAACACTTTTTTTTAAAAGTTCACAGTCTCCGCGGCCGATGACCCAATCGCGAGGATTTTATTTTTTAATCGTAGCATAAATAAAGACATAGTAGTAACCTTTATCACGTGGTTAAGCCGTTTCTGTGTCATTGTTGACCGTATGTATGATTTCAGTTGTCAATGTAGCCTATCCCTCGTTTCCCTATTTGGCAAAATATTGAG